>KV737784.1:0-35308 GCA_000500225.2 Phytophthora pinifolia | reverse complement strand
AAATCTATTCCGAAGTTGTTCTGGTAGATAAAGAGTACAACGTGGTGGTGCGCGACGCGCCCTTCACTATCAGGTCAGCAGCTCCGCCCCCAGCTCGCTTCCCTTTGGGGTGTTTTGGTCTACAAGCTCTTGGCGGCAGCAGCGGCTTCCTCCTCCTTCTCTTTCTTCTCGGCGTGAAAGTCCTTGGCGAAGGTCTCGGCTACGATGAGCGGGAAGACGAGCGTCGCGTCGGCGTAGAGCTTGACGGGCTTGGAGCCCAGACGCAGCTTGCCCCACGAGACAGCCTCGTCGGGACGCGCGCCGGCGTCGCTGCCGTCGAACTCCTGGCCCGTGTTGACGAACACGGCGTAGTCGGCGCCGTTGCGCATGAGGTTGGCGTTCAGGATGTGGTGCTTGACCATGCCGCCGCCCAGGATGATGACGCCCGTCTTGCCCGGCGCGCGGATGGTGTGGTCGTTCATGCGGCGGATGTCGCTGGCGATGTCCACCACGAGGCCTTCGTTGCGGTACGAGTGGAAGTAGATCATGTCGCCGATGGAGCCGTCCGTGAGCGACGGGCAGAAGACGGGGATGTTGTTCTTGTAGCACCAGTAGTAGACCGAGTCCGGGTGGTTGATCTCCTTGCCGAAGCGGTGGATCATGGTGGACGGGGACCAGACCGTGCCCTGCGTCTTCTGCTCCTCGAGCATCTTGTCCAGAATGGGGTCCATCCAGTCCTCGAACTTGCAGTAGTTGTCGTTGGGCACGAGCAAGTTGCCAATGCGGTTAATGCCGCGACGACGCAGGTTCTCGCCCTTCAGTGCGAAGTCTCCGATGTACGTGGGCGCCAGACACTTGATGAAGTCCTCCTCGATGCCACCGGCGGACGACACAATGACGTCCACCATTTTGTGCTGCGCCAGGAAGCGCAGCGTCTCGCGCAAGCCGCTCGAGATGAGGTTGGACGTGTAGCCCAGGAAGATCTTGGTCTTGATGGTCGAGCGGAAGGCCGGGTCCTTGCGCTCCTCGTCGTGCTCTTCCGGTGACACGGGGTCGTCGCTGAGTCGCCACTTGCGCATGCGCTTGATCTCCTCGATGGCCTCGCCCAGGTTGGTGCCCTGGTAGCCCATGGTCACGTACGAGCTCATGAGCTTCTCGTAGTCCACGCCCTCGTTGAAGTCGTAGCCGCGCACATGTGCGCTCTTGCCCTCCAGGTCTTCGGAGCGCACCAAAACAGCGTCCTGCGCCACCTGCGGCACGTTCGGGTCGTGCTCAGCGGGTGCACTCATCTTGGTCTCTGGGTCTTGCTGCAGATATTGAGCAATAACGCTGAAGCGGACGACTGGCGGAGAGCGAGGAGTGATGGTGGGTGTGGAGATGAGCAATCGGCACTCGCAGGTTTCTAATAGGATACAAACATTTCTGACTCGCTTAAGTAATGTTGCTAAGTGTAAGCTCCACGACTCCATGGACTCAAATTAACCAGCGCCTTACAGTTCATTCGTGTTTCATTAAAGTTGTGATCCTTCCCACTTTCGTATATATTTTTGTTTTGCACGCTGACGTATGTGAACTTATTCGACTATCTGTCGTACTTGTTTCTATTTCTACTGGCACTCAGTGATTGAAGTCTGCGTATTAACATGGCGCACGACGGCAGCAACCTGTTCCAGATCCAGCGTATCTTCGGGCTCCCAGCGGGGTCTGAGGGAGGCCAGAGCGCCATGCCCGCGCTCAAGATCGCGTCCATGGCCGTGCACACGCTAGAGAAGAAGCAGCTGCTGGCGCTGGCCGTGGGCGAGGAGTTCCCCAAGACGGTGCCCAACCCCAAGGGCGACGGCTATGCGGCAACCCCGGGCCCCGCCGACGCCAAAAGCAACTTCCTGCTGATCCGCACCATTGAGGAAGACCAGCGCACACGCTTCTGGCGCTTTTCCGTGTGCTCTACGCCCAAACAGCAGCAAAACGGCAAGGCGGAGCGGCTCTCGGCGCTCGAGTTCAGCCCTGAGGGAGACTGGCTGGCCGCGCTCTCGCAGCGCAAGAACCGCCTGCATCTGGTGCCCGTGCTCACGTTAGTGGCCAAGCAGCGACGTGCTATGCTGGACGCGTCGTACCAGCCCACATCGCACCACCGCGAGCTGCTGAGCGTCAACCAGGCGGCCATGACGACTCAGATGGCGTCGTATCTCCGAGCTACCAATGAGTACGGCGGACTCAATGGAGCCAGGTACCACTCGCAGGTGGCTGGAGACGACGAGCAGATGAGCACGCTCGAGTTCGCGCCGGGTATTGGAAAGATCACGTGCGTGCGGTGGTGGAGGTCGCTCAACGGCAAGAATTACTGCCTTGTAGGCGGCACGGAGAGCTTGATCTCCATTGTAAACGTGGAGGAGAACGCCGAGGAGTGTCGCTGCGAGCTCGTGAGCGCGGGAACCATTGTGAGCATCGATCTGCTGCAGGAAAACTTCAGGAAAGAGAGAAGGACGTCCATGCTCGTCAAGACCAAGACGGACGATATTGATGAAAAGGAGAAGGAAGCCGGTAGCACAGGCGTGAGGTATTACCGTGTTGTGCTGGAGAAAAAGTTCCAATTGAGGCCGAAAGTGGCGCCTCGGAAGGGAAAAGCGAAGCAAGAAGAGAACGAGACGTCGACTGCTGCTTCGACGTCAACGCTGAAGATCGTGACGACCACGGGCGGGTCGTCATCTTCGAGTGAAACGAACTTTACGACGACGAGCACGGGAGGTGGCTCCAGTAGCCCGTTTAGCTTTGCCAAGGCGCCCACGTTTGTCGTTAAAACGTTCCCGCAGCATTTCTTGGAAGACATGGATTTCCGTCCGCAGCGAATCAAGAAGAACTCGCCGCAAGTGTGCTTGTATCCTATCAACGGTGTGCTGAGCTCGGAGTCCTCTCTGGCGCTGTACGATTGCAAGAAACGGAAAGCGATCCTGTATTCCAACTTCCACTGGAGACTCAAAGGCGAGTATGAGGTCCCTGACCTGCTACCTCCTTCTTTGGCTGACACTGGAGAGCGAGATAGTAGCGATGGCAGCGGAAGCAGCAGCCTCCAACGAGACGAGGATGTTGATGATGATGAAGCGGACGGATCTGAATCTGGCCATGAAAAACAGGACGTCGTGGATGTGGATTTGACGTACTGCTCGACGGATCTCATGTTGCTGCAAGGTCGCACGTCCAAGTCGAGCGAGACGATTTCAACGTGGGTTTCCCTTCCATCGAACCAAGGGATGGATGATGACGTTGTGAGAGCACATATTGTACACTATCTCTCGCTTCACGGCAACGAAAAGATCGAGCGCGTGGTCCAGAGCACGGCGCGTAGTCGGAGTTCGAGCCGTGGTGGTGGGAGCGGCAGTGCGGGTGGCAGTCAGTCAGGCGAGGCAGAAATCATCTACATCCTGCAAACGAAGCACCACGTGTACGAATGCCGTCCGCAATGGTCTCGATTGGCCCTGTTTAAGGCGCTGTGTGCACGTACGATCGCACTTCGTGACGCGCTGTCTATCGGCTACGCGCTTGGCATTGACATGGCATCGCTTTGCCAGGTTGTGGCCAACACCTTGTACTCCAGTGTGATTGACGGCAGTACCAAGGCGGACGAGCAGCTTGTGCAATGGGTGCGCGATCTGTTTGAGGTCTCACGAGTGATGCCATCCAGTGCAGTGGAGCAAATGACCGCAATGGGCGGCGTGCAGAGCGCCATCGACTATGCTCAGCACGTGCTGTCCAAGCCTGCACGAGACCCTGTTTTTGATGGAGCGGAGCGGAGGCGTGTGGCTCTTTTACTGGTGGATCTGGTGCTTCAGCAGCAGCTTCAAAAAGACACCGCACCGGATACCGAAGCTGCGTCGGAGCAAGATAAGCGAGACGAAGACCGAGAGGCGTGGCTCGTCGAGTTCTTGGAGACCAACCGCGACTACATGACCACCGACATCGTGGACCTCTGTCTGTCCCAGCAGCACGTGGATAAGGCCATCCTTGTAGCAACTCGACGGGATGAAGTACCCCAGGTGCTTGAGAAGATTGTCCACGAAGGCCTGGCCTCCTCGGTGTCCGAGAGCATCTTGCGCTCGCTGGTCGAGTCAGGTCACGCTGGTGCACTCACGTCTCCCTCAAGTCGCTTGATTCTTCGGTCGTTCCCGATCGAAGTTGAAGCGGAAGTCTTGCTGGCCTTCCCACCCGCTATTCTTCAGCACCGAGACTGGCTTCAGCGCAACTTAGCGTCGATATCGCCAGCGCTTTGCCGCCAACTTGCTAGCAAGATTGACCCTGCGAAGCCCGAGAACCGTGAATTGACAGCTTCGGCGACGGTGGACGAGTCTTCGTCTGCGAAGGCTGGTGTGCATTCTGACGTCTCCACGTCGGAATTCATGCAGGTGACACCAGAGGAGCAAGTTGAGCTTTTCCTTACGTTGCTCTTGCGCTTGAACTGCAGCTCCTATCGCTCTCAAGATCAGCTTTTGGCTGACGACGCAAGCAGTGAAGAGGAGTATTCGCAAGCGAAGCTGGAGACGCTCATGAAGGAGTTGGCAGCGCAGTACCGCCCTCCTTTCATGGTGTCTCGGTGCATGGATTTTGAGAACTGGACTGCTGCAGCTTGCGTTTACGAAGCCCACGGTGAGCTGGTGGAAGCGCTCGAGTGCCGTTTGCATTCCCACAACGCTCGTAATTGTCCTCCGTCGCAACCGTCCGGTGACGACGAGACTGCCCCTCGTCGTCGTCAGCACTCGGACGATTCAGTGGGTAGCGTCGTGTCGGAAGAGTCCGATTTCCAAGAGCGAATGCGTGAGGAGTTGTTGGAGCTGCTGAACTCGCTGGTCGTGCAGAGCCATCGCTCCGAGGTTATCTCTGGCCAAGTTCGCGCCGCCATCCTGGCTCGTATCCTGGTCAAGTGGTTCGACTACGGTCTCAAGCGCACCGTATTGGAAGTGCTTCTCATCGACCCCAACGTCTTCGCGCACGTGTCCTCGTTGCTGGCCCAGATCTTCTTCTCGGAGGTCGTGGATTCCATTCTTGGGGCGGAATCGGTGGGGCCAGCGCCTTCAGCGACACAAGAAAGCCACCACGGCTTCGACGATCGCGACAAGGAATGGGTGCTCAAGTGCCAGCAGCTCCCGTTCTCAGGCCAGTTCCTCTTCCGAGTGTGCGTGTCGTATTTGGAGAAGGACTGCGAGAGGCCCGAGGCGGCCGACGCGCCGTCATCGACTCGGAAGCTGCTGGAGCTCGTGAAGAATAACGTCGTTGAGAACGATCTGTCGCACGGAGTAGTTCCCATCGCGCCCCACTCGGCACAGGCGCTCGGGAAGACCGATCCACTGGAGACGCACGTGAAGGCGTTCACTTGTGGCCACCTCTTTCCCAAGCGCGTGTTCGAGGAGGAGGTGGTGCCCGAGTTTGAGAGGCGCATGAACGCGCTGCCCATGCCGCTGTACGCGACCAAGCAGGCGTTCACGCTGGAGTTCAAGCGTGGCGCGAGCGAGACGCCGTGCCCGGTGTGCAGCTACAACAAGATCAGCCAGCTCGTTTTCCTGCAGTACAGAGCGAGGCAAGCTGCTCAGCGAAAGGAGCGCATGAACGGAGACGCTCGAGCCCGTGTTCCGGGCGAGTCGCCGCTACAAGCACGATACCGCCAGCAACAGCAGAACAAATCCAAGACGCCGTATTTCTTCCTGCATCGCGAAGCAAGCGAGCGTCTCGGGTTCTCGGCCGACGTGCAGAGCACCAAACCGGTGAAGCACGAGGCGTGGGAGTGGAGAGAGCAGAGCGCGGCGTAGGACAGCAGAGAACAATGAGTGCAGTAGCGATATGATGTAACCCCGCAGGATGAACCGAGCGAAGAATGTCTTGCCCTCCTTGCAGTCAAGCGTGATGACGGCGCAAATCCCAGTCACGTTGCTGACTCGTTTCGGCAGTGCGAGGACTGAATGGCACAACCGAACGAGATGGAGAAGAGCCTGCTTGCCGTTGCTGTCGAGCCGGACACATGTCGCCAGGATGCGAAGCAATGTCGAAGTGAGTGCTGCAGGACCCGATTGAGCGCTTCCGTGAACGCTCTTGTAGGCGACGGACCTCTGCGCGCAGCGAGACCGAGAACAGCAACGTCACCGAAGTTGCCAAATCCTGCTGGAAAGAGGTGCTGGTGTTGGAGCTCATCAGGAAGGCGGCTTGCAACTCGTGCGCGGGCTGTGAGTGGCTGAAAATCGATCGCGGACAAAAGCAGGCTGCTGCAAAAAGGGTGGGACGATTGCGCCACCTCCGCGTTTCACTTGACTTCAGTATGCAACGGTGCAAACTGAAGTGTCGAGCGAAAACTGTTCCGCCCTTGGGCCCCACCCAAGTTGGGGATGCGGGTTTGGCCGCTGCTAACCTCGAGGAAGCATGCGAAGATGTTACTGCCGTGCTCTACGTGCATGGCGCGCCTTCATTTTGTGCGTGGGTCCGGTCCGCCCTTCCCCCCGATCCCAGATGGTCCAAATCTGTCCGGTCCAATTTTAATTGGACTCGATGAGCATAAATCGAGCGTAAAAAGACCCCTTTTCATAAATCCTGGAAAGCACTCATTTTCGTTTTGAGAATGACACGTTTTTCGGTGTGCGGCATGACTACTTAGTACAGCTCACAGACCGGCAAGATCACTCAAAGCTCTGCCATAGCACTCGGGGTCGGTACACTTATTCAAATATCTCTCTAATTCGGACATCCAAGCGTAACGCACGAGATTGCACACAGATTACAATGTTTATCTCGCTACACTGTAATGCTCTTATATAATAGTACATATGTACCTGTAGTCCTCCTGGATGCAGGATGATATCTACTCGAGTTCCAAACTTGTAAGATATGCAGCTCATGTGTCATGATCCAGAACAGTGAATGCCTCTGCGGCCACCGGATCCGCGACAAAGTTATTGACGAAGTGAGCACGTTCAGCAGCCCCCATTCCCCCGCTGAAATCTGCAAGAAACCCCGTGATTGCAACCTGACCCCGAGCCGGTTGCCGCACACGTTTAAGCCTTGTGGCTCAACAAGTTGGCAGCGACGGCTAACATGATGAAAGTGGTGAATAATTCAAAACCTACGCGTTTGAATCTGCCATGAATGGATGCATCACTTGCGGGACAGTATCACTGCCAGAACACCACGAATACATGTACGTGCACTTGCAACAAAATGATCGCCGCAACAACATCGCCTGCACATTTTCAGACAGCCCATTTCATTTGGGTAAAAAATGCCCGTTGTGCTCTCGCTTTCTGCGACGTGGGCTCTCCCTCGGCTCATACAGTCTTCAATACATTTTCCGGCTGGCTAAACAGGCCAGAGCAGAGCAGCGGCAGTCGTAATCACCAGCGGGCTTCCCGACAACCACACCACCATCGTCTCCGCAGGCCCCCCGCCCCGCTGCCTGCCAGCTTGAGCTTGAGCCCAGACAGCAGTTAAACGCAGCAGCAGCATGAGCGGCGTCTCCGAGCGGCGCGACGTGCGCTCCAGCAGCGAAACCGAGATCGAGTGCGACGAGCTGCAGCAGCCCATGGGCAAGGAGGAGAGCGCGGGCTGGCGGCGGCTGGTGAAGCTGCCGCCGCGGCCATCGCTGGCTCCGTCGCTGGCGACGCAGGACTTGGCGCAGATGAAGACGGAGCCCGAGGTGCCCTCGACGCTGGCGGGCCACGTCATGTGGAAGCTCGCCATGCGCATGTCGTCGCACTACGAGAGCCGCCTGCTACAACACATTTCCCGCTCCATCCTCGCCCGAGGCGGGCACAAGGTGGGTGCACGGACTTAAGAGAGAAGAGCGGTTGGGTTAAAACTGACTGATGGGTGGACCATGCCGTTACTTTGACTTTCAGCACGGGGATCGAAGACCCAGCTTACTGTTCGAGAGCGACGTGGAGATCGGCGACGCCGCACAGACCAAGCCTAGGAAGACCGTCAGAAGCGCCATTGCGGGGCTCAGGAGGATAGAGGACGGCGCCAGTCGCCCGAGAAACGCCGCTCGACCGATGGACCTGGACGCCGCTGCCTGTCCTGAGACTGGACGACCTTCTTCTGGCGCTGCGACAGGAAGGTCTTCGGCTGCTGCTTCGGCCGGTGCTGCGTCAGCATCTTCCGCTAAAGGAGCTGGCATGCTGCCGCCGATGCCGCCGCTCGTGTTCTCGCCCAGCAAGGGCAGGATGAACAAGCGAGCGCGCGGCATGACGCTCAAGGAGTACTCGGAGTGGAAGTTCCCTGGCCTGCGACCAGGACTCTCGGTGCGGGTGGTGCGGAGCGAGACCGTGAGCTCCATGCCGGCCGTCACGGAGTACGTGGTGCACGTGGTGGACCTGCACACGCGCGTGTTCTGGATCACGAAGAAGCGCTTCAGCGACTTTTACTTTCTACGGCGAAAAGTGCGGGCGATGATTCGACGCGCGCCGGAAGCCGACGACAAGGAGAGGGACTATTTGCGCTTTCTATCGGACCTCCCGTTCCCGCGACGGCGCTTCCGTCCGGCCAGCGGCGCGTCGACCACCCGCGACATGGGCGAGATCGAGGTGTTCTTGAGGAACTTGGCAGCACTGGAGCCGCGGTCGCGGTTACAGCGCAGCATCCTGATGGAGCTGCAGCTCGAAATGTGCTCGGCGGAGTTCGTGTCGTCGCTGGAGAAGATCGACACGACGGGGGAACCCGTGGAGCCGAAGTGGCTGACGTACGACCTCTTTCGGCGCCTTAACTGCGAAGGAGCCGTGGAAGGCAGCACGTGCTACCGGTTCCTGCACGCGTTCCGCAACCGCGTGGCCACGATCGAAGCCGCCGTTTGTCCAGAATGCAACAAGTTTGAAGGCGCGGCGCTCGCCATGGCGGCAGTCAAGGACCTGCGCAACACGGTGACGAGCATTGAGAAGTATATTACAGAGAACCTGGCCCCGCAGTACGCCGACACGCTGTCGCTGCTGGACCAAAGCGTCGACGTGTCGTCCGTGCTGGACGACTGCGTGTTCCACGCGGTGGAGGACACCATTTTTGTACCGCTAGAGAAGCAGGTGAGCTTCCTCGTGGGCACGACGGTCGACAAGGAGGCTGAGCAACGACTGGCGCGGAACATCGAGCGCTTGAAGAGCAGGTCTCAGATCGATAGCGGGATCCCGGAGCACTTGCAGTCGGACGAGGACTGGGGGCTGTCGTGCCACCACCTGAACATGATTGAAGAGCGGACGTTGCCCATGGACAAGATCCAAGAGCTGCTGCGTGCGGCGCTCGAGATCTTCAAGAGCTGCGGAGAGAAGAACCTCGAGTGGCGCGACAACTCGGCGCTGACCGCAGACGACTACCTCCCCATCCACATCTACGTCGTGGTGAAGAGCGGGCTGAAGCGCCCGCTAGCCACCAAGGAGCTGCTGGGTGCCATGATCCACCCGTCCCTGATGCTGGGCGAGGTGGGCTACTTCCTCACCATGTTCGAGGTCGCGCTCAAGTACATTGCCGACATGTAAACCAAGACCAGCTGAGCCAAGCGAAGCTATCCCAGACCAGGCTGTTGCGAGCGCGAACTGACAGCGCCGACGCAGCATTTCAGTCCAAGTCTAGTAAGTGACCAAGTATTATAGGGGATTCGACACGACGACCGCAAGAGTCAGCAGGGAGCCCTGCACGTTTAAGCGGAAGCACCCGACCACAAATGAGACGTTCGTACCATACTGTCACCGTCTCGGTGTTTTAGACAGCAGCACGCTGGCTGTGATGTCCTGCACATTCTTTAGTCTTAGCGGAGATGCGATGACAACATCTTGTCACAGCTTATGCAGCTTCAGTGCTTGCTCTGCGGACAACGTAGATGTCGGCATGATGATCCATGCGGCGCTTCCCGCATTGAGTCAATCAGAACTCGAATTTCCGCCAATCGCGTGTCTCCTGGGGTTTCAAACGGTACAGTTTCAAGATCCGCTCCATGTTCAGACTCAAGCAGCTCGTGCGTCACCGGCCGCTGCTGGCGCGCTGCATCTCGTCTCGCCAGCTGCGCGTGCCGGGCGCGCAGTCGCTCGTGGGGACCGCAGCGCGCCTGCCTTGCCTGCAGTGCGGCCACCAGACGGCACTGTCGCTCTCGCGCTCCGCCGACATTGGCGACGTGCTGGCCGAGCGCGAAGACTGCGGCCACGCGCGGCTGCCGCTGGCTTGTTCCAGGGAATGTGCGGAGAAGCTGGAGGAGAAGAAGCCCGAGGTGCTGGCACTCTACGACAGCATGGTGGAGGACGTCGAGTACTCGGCGACGCCCGAGGCCTCCAAGCTCTTTTCGGAAGGTGGACACTAATTGTCGAAAGACGTATGCAATGAACGAGCCGCTGTACTGATGCTCTACGTTATCTATTGCTGCAGTGCTGCAGCCGAGTCGACGTGAGAGCAGCACGTGGGAAGGCGACCGCCACTTGACGTCTTGGACGGACTTCTTCAAGCTCTACCACCCTGAAGAGCGCTGGCTGGAGGACCTGCGGGCGCTGAGGCTGCTGTCTGCGGCCTATTCCTACGTCATGACGCTCAGCAGATTCCTGCCGGAGCTGACGGAGCAGGAGAGTGCCGAGAAGTTCAAGATTCATGTGATCGGGGCGCGGGCGGAGGCCATCATGCCGCGCTATCTGTGGGACGAGCTGTCGTTCTTCCATCCTGGCCGGGAGTTTGCTATCAAGCTCATTGGAGACCACGTGCCGGTCATGTCGGCGCGCAAGAAGACGGTGATGACGAGGCCGAATGAGAACGAGTTCATCCAGCTCGAGCTGGTCCCCGGGTTGTACCACAAACTCGAAGCGAGCCGACTCGGGACGCCCGACGCCTTCGTGCTCTACAACCCCGGCGTGGGCCACCCACATCTGCGCGAGAGCTGGCAACCCACCTTGGAGACCGTGCTCGCCTCGTGCAAACCCGTACTGGTCACGTCTTTCAGCTTGGAGGACCAGCAACGGGACATCGCGGCGCTACAAGACGTGGTTGCGAGCAGCCCAACGCTCAAGAGCTACGCGCTTCGGTTCCGCTGTCGCGCGAAGCAAAACTCGTTCCGCAGCCTCAAGTACCAGGTGGACCCTTCCAATGTGGGGACACCCATCCAGACCAACAGCCGGGTAATGGTCGTGCAGCTGGCCGAGAAGACCGAGGAGCAGCCGTCGGCATCGTGATAACCAAGCTGCGGCACCTTTTCAGCAGCGCAAGAGAAGGGGAGCAGTGGAAGGGTGAGCGGCTCGTGTTTGGGTAGCTATCCTGCTCCTTTGAGAATACTATTCGCTCGCTCACTCACCATGTTGATCTACGCGCTGCTTTCTATTGCGTTTGCTGCAGCCAGTGCCTCACAGCTTCCCCTGGAGTCGCGTACGTCGCGCCCAGACTTCGTTCGGTCTGTGCGTAGGAGATGGCGACGTAGAACTCGTCCAGGCGCATTCGCCAGTGCTGGTCGTCACTCTTTGCTCCGAGCTCTTGCGTCTTGCCCAGGTCTTCCATCACTCGACGGAAAATGGAGCGCGAGTCCTCAGCAGCCTTGCCGGCAATGTCCGTCATGAACCGCTCAAACGTGTCGGCTGTCATCGCGACTCTCGCGTCGTCTCCAGCCATCCCGGACGTGTCAGCTGACTTCGCGTAGTACTCGAAGAGCGGCCAGAGAATCGTCTCGACCTCCACGCCTACGAAGCACAGCCGTGGTGCCGAAGGCATTTCACTCCCAGCGAGCAAGCCCAGGTCCCCGAAGAACGACAGCAAGATTTCACGAGCTGAGAGAAGGAACTCGGGCTTGGCTCGGGTTCCAGCGAGCGACCGCGAATACAGTTCCAGAGCGCAAGAGCCGAGAAGCAGCGTGAAGCCCTGTGGAGCTAGTAAGCCGCGACCAACGTCTCCGGCCTCGCGGAAGCGATCAAACAGAGTCTGGATCACGTCTCGGGACAGGAACGTCGGGTGCAGCTTGAGCTCTGTAAGCATGCGGAAGACTGCCGCCGAGGACAAGCAGTACTGGTTTCCAAGCGACGGCGTGCGCTGCCCACCCGAGTACTGGACAAGAAGCTTGAGCAGCGGCGAGTGGAAGGACAGGAAGAGATCGCGCACTTGAGGAGCGAGGTGCCAGTTGGCGTACGTCTCCATTGACAGGGCTGGAGCTCCTACAGTCGAGGGGGAAGCGACCTGGCCGCCTGAGTTGACGCTAGATGGGGCAGCCGCGGTCGAGTGCGAAGGTGATACTGGCGGAAGAAGCGGATCGCATTGGTACTCGAGGAATGTAGCGCTGCCGCCGCTTCCACTGCGGGTGACGCTACCGCTAGGAGGGTGCTCCGTTGGCTGGTACGTGTGCTTGAGAGAAGATTTCTCCATCACGGCGCGCTCGACGACTGCCGTCTCGTGCTCCAGCACAGCCAGCAATTTCTCCTGGTTTTGAAGGATCTCATCGCTGAGGTGGCCGGCCCACGAAGCACGTGAAGGACACAGGAGCAACCCGGTGCCATTTGCGCCTGCACCGTGGAGGCCTCGACCGCTGCCTGTTGCAGTGGCTGCACTAGTCACCCCTCCTCGAGCATGGGAAGCCCCCAGGAGGGACAAGAGACTGGCCCAAAACCGTTTGAGCTGCTCGTTCTTCGTGTTGCTAGCGGCAAAGACGTCGGTGAGGAACAGGTTCAGGCCCGTGATGAAGTCGGCGAAGAGCAGACCACGCCCCACCGCATAAGGCGGAAGGTGGCGCGCCAGTCGCTCGGCAAGGGCCTCTCGCTCGATGACCTTCTCCTCCAGCAACGTCGAGTACTCCAGGAGACGGACAAGTGAAGGCATCGCTAGTCGAGGCGACGGGGTTTCTCCGCTTTTGGCTGCCTCTCCGACAAGTGCGCTGTCGGCGGCAGCATGAAGCTGGAAGAGCTCGCGGAGGTTGCTCACCGCAACATCCTTGCACAAGGCGAGAACGGAGAGCGGCAGCGCCAGTCCCTCCCATTCCACGAACGAACTGAGCTGGGTTTTGAGCGCGTGGGCCTTCTCCTCGAGAGCGACGTGGCGCTCTTCCATGTGTCGATAGCGCTCTTCTTCACGCAAGAGTTTCTTGGAGAGCACGTCGACGGTGATTCGCTTGTCCAGCGAGAAGAACTGGAAGCGCTCGAGATCGCTACGAAGCACACGGCTGTAGTCATCCAGCGACTTGGAGTACTTGTCTCGCTCGGCGGCCTTGAGCTCCGCCATTTCAAGCTGCAGTCGGAGCTGCTTCGTGACAGCAGACACGTGCGTTTGGATTCGCCACTGGACCAGCAACATACGCAGCCACGCGCGCTCGGTCTCGCGGATCACCGTTATGACGAAGCCATGCTTGACGAGCTGCAGCTCCGAGCCGCTTTCGGTCAGTTCTCCAGTGAGGCGTTGAGCCTCGTCACGAGAGGCTTGCAGCTTCTCCTCCAGCTTCGTCTTGGCTCGTGAGAGCGAGAAGACGCACTCTTTCGCTTCGGCCAAGCTTCCTTCCAGCTGCTGCACGCGCTCCAGGTTGCCACGATTGCTATCACGCGTCGTGACGAAGTGCCACTTGGACAAGGCTCTGCGTGTAGCTGCTTTGCCCCGAGCAAGCAGGACAAGCTGCAGCTTGGACGCCCCCAGTTCCAGCGATCGGGTGAGCGCTGCATGCTCGCGCTGGATCGTCTTCCAAGTGCCGAACGTCTTGGCTGCCTGGCGGTGCTCCCAGTGATCCATGAGGCGATCCAGGTGCATGACTCCGAGCGAAACCCGATGAGCTTTCACCTTCCGTTGCGCTGCGTCAAGACTTCCCTGCAGATTCGTCACCTTTGAAGCATGGGCGCCGACTACGGCAGATAGGTGGAGCTTGCTCAGAGCCGCAGCCTTCAGCTTCAGCGTGACACCGCGGTCGACGCTGGAAAGCAGAGTTAGCGCTCGAGACCGAGCGGAAGTCACATGTCGGGCCGCTCCTGACCACTGGAAGAGCGCCGAGTGCAGCAGGTCTCGGCTCTTCAAGCGCAGCAGCCCGTGAATGACCAGTCCTTTCCCCCTCAGCCGCTCGTCGACCTCGCGCTCGCCCATGGCGTTCTCCTTCCGCTCGAGCTCCTCCATGAGCGACTCGTTCTCGGCCGAGAGCTTGGCCATCTTCTGGAACTTGGTCGTCTCGGACGCGATTTTCTCGAGCAGATCGGCCTGCAGCGACTGGTTGTGCTCCATGAGCTGCTTGGTTTGCAGCTTGAGTTGCTCTTCGCTTTTGCTCGTGAGAGTGAGCTGGTCGCGGAGGGTCTTGACCAACTCGCTCGAGCTCAGCGCCTGCATTTCGTGCTTCTGGGTCTCCTCTTTCAAGGCGCGGTTCTCCCGCTCGACCGAGTCGAGCTGCAGCTGCTTCTCACTGAGCTGCGCCAGCTTGTCATGGAGCTGCTGCAGCTTGTCGTTCAGGTGGCGACTTCTCTCCTGCTCGACCGCCGAGTCGTCGCGAGCCTTTTCCACCTCGACTCGCAGCTTCTGCTTCTCCTGCTGGAGCGTCTGCTTCTCCTGCTGCAGCGTCTGCTTTTCCTGCTGCAGCTTCTCGAACTCGGACAGAGGAACCGAAGGCGCTGTAGGTGTTGGGGACGGCGCGGAGACCACCGGGACGGTGGCCAGGGTGAGCGGAGAAGACGGAAAGCTGCTGGAAGTGGAGGACGTCCGGCTTCTCCTCGGCGATGCTGCCGCGCTGTCGCTCTCATTCGTCGGACTCCTGGGCGCGGAGTCCACTTGGCTCGAGTTGCGTCGTCGAAGAGGGTTTCGTCGTGGCTCTTTTCGGTGGGAAGATTTCCCGGTGGCTTCCTCGCGGGGCGACGGCGTCGCTACTTCCGCTTGGAGCGTCTGCAAGAGCGTGTCCAACCGAGCGTCCGATGCTGCGCGTTTGTACCGCTGCACACGGGGTGGAGACGCTTGCTCTCGCTTGCTGGCAGTGCTCGGAGCCGCGACGTTTTCCTCGGCGCGCTTCAAGTCTTGCCACATTTCCTTCCGCTTCCACTCGTCCAGCAAGCGTGACGAGGTTCTCTTCGTGGTTTCCGTCGAGTCCCAGACTTGCGAGTACGACCGCGGTCGAGCCAAGCCAGGACTCGTCTGGTGGGCGAGCAGGATCTTGGTCGTTGTGGTCGCTGGAGGACCCACGAAGAGGCTGTTGGCTCGCTTGTACGGCGAAGTCGACGGGGACAAGGGGCTTAGCGGGGACTCCGAAGAGGAATCCCGTCGACCGCTCTTTTCTAGCGTCATGGAGTCGGGGTAAGGGTGGATCGGGGCGGGGGATGAAGGCTCGGAGCTGAACGACGCGCTGTGGTGCCGGCCGCTGTCCGAGAACCCCAAGAGAGCAGCCAGTCCGGCAAGTCGCGGAGACGACACACTCGCGACGGCTTGACCGGTCCCGTTCACGACCAGGAGAGACGGCGTGGTGTCCATCTCGAGGGACAAACTCGATCTTGGTGACGCCACGCCATTGTCGCTGTCGTCTTGACTCTCGACTCCCAAGTGCTGCAGTGAAGAGCGTTCGTCCTCGGACGTGTGAAGAGTAGACAGCGGAGTGTCCGGCAGGTAGTTGTCCAGCCAGGCGTCCTCGAAGTCTCCGTCGCTGACGTCACCGTGACCGCTGCGGTTGGACTCCTCACTGCCCACTTCGTCCTCTTCATCGTCATCGTCATTGTCCGGTGCAGTCTCCCACGCAGGGCCTCCTTCGTCGTCCAGCTGCTGCTCATCGTCGCTCGATGCCACGTCGCGGAAGTCCGCCATAACTTCCAAAGCGAACACGCAATGCACAAGACGGAAGTCAAGTGCAGCCTGACCAAGGTGCAAATAGCCCCGAGCGCAAGGACAGCAGCACAGTCAGCTCAAGGTGGCGGTGCTCCATTTCCGGAACTCTCGACTTCAGTTAAAAATAAAAATACAAGTTGTTGGAGGGATAAGGACCCAGGTCAGGTCGCATTGTATTTTTGCTGAAATTCCTGGGTTTTGGCATTCAAATCCCTGTATCTACGTAGAAGCAGCGGGTTCATTATCCAGGAAGCCAAGCCGTGGCGGGCCTGCTCCTGTGTGTGACGCCGCTTAGATGAGCTTTTTGCTCTTGAAGAACTTCTTGAGGTACATGACCTGCCAGACGCCCATGCCGAGCAACACGACGATGGAGAAGAAGCTGAACCAGAGCACGCGCGAGTTGGTGGACTCGTTCGTGTTGCGCATGGCGGCCTCTCGCTCGCGCATGTAGAGCATCTCTCGGTGGATCTCGTCCACCGTGTCCTCCATCTTGCGCAGCTCCTTCTCCACGGGCATGAGGTGCTCGCGCTTGGCCACTTCCGTGTAGTCCTTGGCCTCCACGCCGTGCTTGAAGTCCAGCATGACGCGCACGGGCTTGTCGTTGCCGTTCGTGAAGCACACGGCGTAGTTGCCGCCCGCGTCCGCCGTGAACGAGAACTTGTGGATGTCGTCCGACGACGTGTCGATGTTGGCGTCCTGCTTGAGGAATTTGTGCAGCGGGTCCGTGATGGCCAGCGCCACGCCCGACTGGCCGCGCACGCTGCCGATCACGTTGTAGTGCACCACTACCAGGCTGCCCTGCGCCACCTCATCGCTCAGACACTTCTCCGCGCGGCGCCGGATGTCGAATTGCACGGCTTGGAGCGACAGCGCGCTCGCGGCCAGCAGCAGCAGCGTCAGCAGCGACTTGGTCAGGATCATGGCTCCCCGATTGTTTGTTTGGAGCTACTCGATGGACGATAATAGTGTACGCCACACCCTAGTGGTGTGGCGCACACTGTTATACATACTATTGATGTTGTGAACGATTTTGACACACGATGAACGACATCCGGAGAGATTCGCGCGGCGGCCCCGACAGGGTGAGTGGTGGCAGGAGAAGAGTTGTGGGGGGTGGTCAGCTTACTAATGGTCATTATGTGTCTGTAGGAGTGGTTCCGGAAGGAGAAGCAGCGTATTGAGGACGAGATCAGAGAGGCGATGCAGGAGGCCGTGTCGAATGTGCATATTCTGAACCAGAACATGGAGCACCTCAACGACGTGGTGCGTCTACATCGCTGTTTAATTGAAATATCGCCGCTGTCACTGACGGTATGATGGTGCAGGGCCAAGAGGTGGTGGCCATTTCGTCCGTGTGGGTCGAGTTCCTGCGTCAGACGACGGCGTCGAGCGAGAAAGCGCGCTAGGATAACTGCTGGTGGCGTAGTTTATTTGCTGTTTTAGCTGGCAGGCAGGCTAAGCCACCTCTTTAGAACATGTGCCAGTTGAATCTATCAAATCTATCATCTATCAGTGTGAGTGCACGGGCGTCTGCAGTTGCTGTTGCTTTGCCTTTTCTCGCAGCGCAGTCAGCACCATCTTCTCGAACGCTAAGTGCTCCTTCAGTGAAATAGGACCACCCGGAAGCATCGGCACGCTGCGCTTGGACGACGTCTTCTTGGTCGTCGTCTTGTCCTCTGCAGACGTGAACCCGTCCGTCTCCACGATGTGACCCTGAATCGACACTTCTCGCCAGCAATCCTTGTGCGCTTCAACCCTCACCGCGTTCGCCGCCGCTGCAGCTTCGGCAAACAACACTTTAGCCGACGACGTCTTCATCTTGATGCTCTCAATCTCGCCGTACGACCGCAGCTCTCGACTGAGCGTGTCGTCCGAGTGCGAGTACTGCCGCTTGTCCCACTTGAACGTGACGGTGCGCTGCGACTTGGGCACCGCATGAGCTTCTTGATACTTGTTCAGCTTCGCTCGCCGCTTGGCTTCCCTTGCCAGCTTGTCCTGCAGCTCCTGCTGGCGCGCTTGCGCCTTCTCACGCAGCTTGGACAGCTCGGCCTTCTGCTGCTTGGCGCTGGGCTTCCTGTCGAGTTCGGAGCTCTGCTCCTTCCTCAGCAGCTCTACACAGCATCATTTGCAACAACAAAAACATCAGAAACGCACACTCCCACCTCAAAGCACAACCTGTTACCATCTCTCATCTGCCTGCGTCTGCCATCGAGCTCCGCCTCGCGCTCCCGCTGCTTCTTCTTGGCCAGCAGCTCGTGCGACAGCTTCTTGTCATACGCCTCCTTCTTCTTGGGGTCCAGCAGGATGTCGCGCGCATGGGTCAGCTCCAGGAACTTCTGCACTACAATGCAGTAACATAATACAATAAAAATGGATCAGTACAGTACTTCATGACACGAGTCTGAGGCTTCCTACCGTCTCCGCCGCGGTCTGGGTGGTGCAGAATGGACTTCTTCTTGTAGGCGCGGGCCACTTGGCGCTCGTCCGCTGCGGGCTCGAGCCCCAGGATCTCGTACAAGTCCTCGCGGAACTCGTCGTTGCCTGCCATGATGCTGCTGACTGAAAAACTGAAAGAAGCGACTTGTGATTCGACAAAAATGGACCAAATCGCGATTTGATTGGTTAAAAAGAGTCTACATGCTCTCAAAGAGAAGACCGGCGGCCATCTCGACGTTGCCATTGCAAGTCTGCAGCGCCTGGACAGCCTATAGTGGAAACAAGACACCACACGTCGCAGATGTGAGCAACTTGTGCAAGACGCGGAAGATTGACATATTACCCGTTGTTCAGGGAAGCCCAGGGCCACCAGTTGAGCGATCTTGGCCTGATCGCTCTCACCTCCAGCTGGGCTAGAAGCAGCAGCCGGCGCGGGGACCGCCAGAGCACCAGTTGGCGTCGAGCCGGGGGTTGAAGCTGGGACGGGGACGCCGCCAATCGTGGCCGGAGGCTGAGCAGAAGCGGCACGATTCTCGGACGATGGAATCTCCTGTGTTCAGAACGCTAATGTGAGTGGACTGTACATGCGATCGAGTGTCAACGCAGTGACATACATGCTCCGGCAAGAAAGGAACCTCATGGAAACGCTCGCCTTCGTGGAGACGCAGCACATTCTTGCCTAGATCAATGCAGCACTTGACAGCAAGAAAGTTAGTTATTGGCTAGGGCAAGAGAGAAATGGGACGCCTCGTACCTGATGCCGTTTGAGCATGTCCAGACCGAACAAGAAGTCCACCCCCTGCTGGTCCAGAATCGTGAAGCTGCAGTTGTAGAACTCGTTGCCGATCTTCAATGGGGCCATGTGCACTTTTCCGATGATCGTAGCCGTGCCCACACCAACAGCCTGCATACAGAAAATAATATGTTTAATATCTCAAGCGGCTAGGGTAGCAAGGGCAAGGAGGCACATTACCTGACCAGCAAAGCGCTTGTCCACAAGTCGCATGATGCCGCATCGCTCCGCACAACTCTGTAATCATCAAATATACCATAAGTTATCCTCACTTCAACCGAAAAAGTCAAGAACGAAGTGACCACACTGGAGCTTACCGACGACATGATGGTCGACTGTGCTCCCGAGTCCACAAACGCCTTGACTTGGATCCCATTCACTTCGCAAGGAATGTAAAGCATCGTGACACGCGCAAACGCCTCTGGCATCTCTTCGATAGCGATCTCCATGTTCTTCTGGACGTTCTCCTGGCGAATACGCTCCGCAATCTTGGCCTGCGCGGCAGCATCGAACGGGTTCCGCTCCAAGGCTTCAACCTCCTGCTGCTCTTCGAACTTTCGCGAGGCAGCCTCCATGTGGATCTGCATTAAGGCCATGCGCACGTCCTGCACATCCAGCCCCAAGATTCGTTTTCAGGTCAGTTCGTCAAGTATCTTCCTTCAACATGAAGTATCCTCACGACGCACCGATACACTCTTGGTCTTCAACGCCGCCGCCAACTTGGGCGAGCCCTGCTCCAGCTACAGCAGAGGTCAGCCCCATTCCACAATAAAATCTAAACCAGCGCCTGTACCTCCGCCAGCAGTTGCGGGTTCTTGTCCATAATGTCCAGAAGAATCTCCGGCGAGGCGTTTGACTGTCAACATCATCGTTAGTGCCTTCAAGAGCCCCTAGCAGGACGAAACATCTTCTTCGTACCGGAATTTCATGCAGCTTCATGCCTGGACGAGCCGTAAAGCCCGCTGCACTCGGTATGGCAGGTCTTGCAGCTGCGGGGTTGCGCGTAACCACCAGCAGATCGTCCTCCTTCACGCCCGCCTGCTCGAACTGCAGCATCGACAATTCCGCCAGTCAGCAATCCACAGCAGCGACGTTACTGTCTTCAAGTCCGCATTACCGTCTGGTCGAGACGCAGCGGGTTGCCGTCCAGCATGAGAACCTGGGATGCCGCGGGTATGCCGAACTGTAGGGAAGACACCAAAGATACGGGGGTTGGAAGTGTCAGAAGGCAATAGATACAACCGTGCAGCTGCTGCAGACATCGCACCTGCTGCTGCAGCTGCGGCCCCACGGAGCTGAGCTGCTGCGAGGGCTCCGCGGTGATCTGCGCCACCTGGTCCCCGTCCGCCGAAGTCACCGTCACCTGCATTTTTACTTGGAAGAAGAGAGTGAAGTTGCTGCTATGTTGCGTTTAAGTTGCGCTAAATGCCTAGCTTCTGGCGAAAATACCAGTAAAAAAGCGATGACCCTCCCGGTGATGACTGCAGCCGTGCGCATTGTTCTAATAGATTGATGCGTGGCGAAGGAGGTCGATAAGGTTCCATCTCGAGTCTGAGATACGGACTCCGCCAGCATTCGTCCACCCAGAGAGTGAGGCCTTGGGTTTCCAAGCACCACAACCGTTCCAATCATGGAGCCAGCACCACCTCCGCCCGACGCGTCGGCGTATTTTCATTCCCCGACTTTCGCGGACCTTCGCCAAGCGATGACGACTACATTTCGGTGTACGACGCTCGAGACGCCCATGCAGATGCAGTCCTGCCGCCTGTTCTGGCACAAGTCGACGCTCAGCATTGTCCTCAGGCGCGAGCTGGCTGACTGCGCACCAAGTCGGGAGATGCCTGTGCTGCACGTGCGGCGCCCCAAAGTCTTCGGCGGAGATCTGGATATCGACCTCGGAGCCAGCGTCCACCCGGTGCGCATGCTGCCAGTATCGGGCAAGGACGTGCGCGACCTGCGCTTCGGCCTCGTGTACGGACCCAAACGGAAGCGCGTTCGCTTCCGAGCGCCCGACACGGCGACGTACGATAACTGGGAGATGGTGCTGGAAGTGGCCGTCGAGAAGGCGGCGACCGAGCGCCCCACGTTCCCCACGTGGCCGTACCCAGGCACGTCGCCGAGTCTATCCGCCCTAGAAGATGGCTACATATCGGAAGAGTTTGGTTTCAGCGACGGCGACGGCACTAGCGACGAGAGCAGGACCGGCGAGTTTCGGTATCGCCCCCCACCGAAGCCGCAGAACCCCATGACGGGTAGCTTCGTGGACTTCATCGACCCGTCGTCCCCAGAAGAGGAGAGATCGTGCTCAGAAGACGACGTGGACTTTGATCGCGTCCCGTCGAGTGACAGCGAGTACCAAGCGTCCGTCATGCCGCTCACTCGAGAAGTCGAGGTAACACGAGCGAAGCTGCTGTCGTCTTCCGACACCACCACCGAGTGCAGCAGCAAGGCGATCGTGCAGCCACCTACAGCGAGCCAAGACGTCGTCTGGTGCTCCAAGAAGCCGCAGACTGAGCACCCGTTCGCCACTCGCCTCCGTCTGCAGTTGATCTCCGCCGACACATCTAAAATCTGCATTGGCGACTACTTTTCATGGTTCCGAGCTGGAGTCAGCAGCCATCGAGACGCACGAGAGCGAATCAAGTGCAGCGAATGAAGGTGACAGTCCCCACAAAATTGAGGAGGAAGGAAAGGGTGGTGGTTTTCATCATCGTATGTGCCTCGAATGAACTAATTTTGGGATAAAATAACCTATCATATGTCATGGGGTCGACTAGCACAGCATAGTGAATCCAAATGAACGTATTTGCCACCGCAGTCTGAGTCTTCCAACCTCCACGTTGTAATGCATCAACGCTCGTCCCGGTAGACGCCGTGAGATGCCCGGCACAATGGACTTTTACGCCATGGACGAAGACACGCCGCTGCTGAGGGACTCAACGGCGCCCGACGCGTCACCACATAGCGACTCGGAGACGAGCTCGTACCCGGCGCCTGCGAACAGCGGCGGCTCAAGCACAACACGTCGCAGTCCGCAGACGACGGAGCTGGAGCTGAGCGTGGACAAGATCTCGTTCCTCTTCAGCCCGTCGGCACGTCACGGCTGTGACAGACCTAGCAACTACAAGAGCTTCGCCGACGTGCCGCTCAACGGGTCGCTGCAGGACGACGACGAGCTCAACATGCTGGATCCGTATTTCGACGTGACGCCGTCGCGTCTGCGCGTGGCCTTTGAAGGAGCTGGGCCGGAAGGAGACGGAGAACTGTCCTACGAAGGATTCCGCGCGGCACTGGAGACGCTGGGCATCCGCTGCTCGGAGGATGCCGTGTTCCTGAAGCTCGTGCAGAGCATTGACAGACAGAAGACCGGCCTCATCACGCTCAAGCAGTTCGACGCGGCGGTGCACGGCCTTAAGCTCATGCACATGTTCGAGGAAGGAACAGTGCAGGAGATGAAGACGGCGGGGTACCAGCAGGCGGCGCTGTCCGTCTCGGACTTCTCGAGCACCCGGCTGCAGAGCTTCATGCTGCGACAAGAGAACCTACCCGAGTTCTTCACGGCGCACCGACCCGACTGGGTGAACGTGCGGTGGATCAATCTGGACGGACGAGATAGTGTCAACCTCAAGCGACTGGCTATCAAGTATCGTCTGCATCCGCTGGCGATAGAGGACACGATCGAGGGACACGAACGTCCCAAGTTCGACCGCTACGATGGCCATTTGTTCCTGGTCTTCCCCGTGCTGAGAATGCAGCTCATGTCCGACAAGAGTCTTCCGCTGCAGCAGAAACGCGACCGACTGTCCTCGGACTCGCGGGGGACGCCCTTGCCGACTTTTGTCAAGGAGAAGCGAGGGTCTTTCCACCGCAGCATGAGCGTCGCCACGGATGACACCGAAGAAGAGGACGAAGGCCCACTCAAGCTCTGGATCGAGCACGTATTTATCTTCGTCGTGGACGACGACACGGTCATCACGGTCAAGGACGGCAGCGACGGCGATATCTGGTCGGAGCTGAACCGCCGACTGGGTGTGCCCTACTCCAAGCTGCGCCACAATGACGCCAAGTTCCTGGTGTACTCGGTGCTCGACGTGATCGTCGACCAGGTCACAGGCGTTGTCGACTCGATCACAGATTGCCTTATCGATCTGGAGAGCCAACTCGACCAAGAGCGGCATCGCTTTGAGCTTCGCTCGTTGCGCAGCTTGAAGAACGAGCTGTTCCGACTCCCGCGCTTGCTCAAACCGGCGCGCGAAGTGCTCAAGAACATCATCGAGAGCAAAGATTTTGATGCCACCGTGACGGACTACGTCCGCGATGTCCATGATCACGTGGTGCAGGTGCTTGACGACATCGAGCAGCAGCTACAAATGTGCCGCCAGCTCACGGAGCAATACAGGGACGCAAAGGCGAATCAGATGAACTACGTCATCTACACGCTCACAGTGGTCACGACGGTGTTTCTGCCCGGCCAATTCCTCACTGGTGTCTACGGCATGAACTTCGACGACATGCCCGAGCTCCACGAGCGCTACGGCTACGCACTGTTCTGGGTCTTGGCGATTACCATCGCTGCCGCGCTGCAGCTGTACTTCCGCTACAGACAATGGATCTAAGTCGCTCGTGAAGAATTGGAGTGAAGCACAAATGTAAATGGCAGTAGATCGCCGACCTCTCTTGCATACGAACGTCACATACAGTTCACTTTTCACTGTTGTTTCGGCCTCAAGCCGCCAGCAGCTCCTGCAAAAATGCCTTTTTCTCTGACGACTCGCGGAACAGAGATCTGCAAGTAAGACACAGACAAAAGAGCCGACGGTTAGTGAGCTCGAAACAACGGATGTGCACGTCGCGTACCTAACAAGCACAGCCAGTTCCTTCGGAGAAAAGACGTCTAGGCTGCCACTGGTGAACTTATCGTGAACTGTTGCGAGCGGGTCCATCTGTGACCAGAAGCATGATTAGCGAGGTTGGGTCACCCAGTATCACCCAAAACATCGTACCAGGACAGCCGTGAGCTTGGACAGCCTTCCGATGCTCGGAACATGCTTCATGGCTTTCGCTGGCGATGCGAACAGCGTTTCGGACTGCAAAAACCAGGAAGAACATGACTGCCATAAGGAGCCCGGTGTTGTCGCTATGGTTAAACCGTTTCTTACCTCCAGGAGAAGTGATAGGAGGTGATGCAGGTGCGCTCCAGTATTCTCCGAGATTTTCTGAAAGCAGCCAACACAACATTTGTGAAAACTTACAGCAAAATCGTTAGCGAACAGCATGAACACCAACCGTCTGTCTCAAGACGCCATCCACGAAGTTCTTCACTAGCGGCTCGAGCATCCGTGACATGACCTTGTTATACACCGCAAGTGGCAGCCCTTCATGCCACGAAGAACTCATCCCATTCAGCTTGTAGAGTGCACTTTTCAGGAAAATTTCCACGCGTTCCATGTCGTACTCCGAATCAAGCGAACCAAGTGACTGTCACGATAAACACGGAACACGATGAGTCACGCGTTAGCTGGAATAATGACAAGACTTGCTTCTTGAAGAGTGTACCGGTAGAGTCTTCACCCCAGCGACCACTTCATCCATTTGTGCAGTGGAATACGAAGTCAGTGCCCGCTCACCGGCATCTCTGAACGATGGGACCATGTCCAGCATCGTGGCAGTCTGATTTAGCGGCGCCGGAAGCCTGCAACAGAGCACGTAGCGTTAGTACCCAACTCACAGTATGCTACTTCTCATCATAATCCCTACCGATGCTTGTATAGGTGCCCGATCACCAGCATGTGATACGTGATATACAGGCAGTCGTTATGATAGAGCATGCAGGTCCGCGGATCGTTGGCGATATCATCTTCGTACAGCGTGGGCACGATTGTGCGGAACAGGAAGAAGAGATCTCGAGCCGTCTGGAAAAGCAAGTTCGCACTGGATGCGCCGGATGTGCACGCCTCAACAAGCGTCTGGTGCACCAGCTCGACCACTTCATGGGCGCACATGGTAACGCGGTAGTCGGGCACCTGGAAGCAGCTACTTTCCACTTCATCTGCACTCGAGCTGATGGACGTAGCGCTCAACCCAGAACCCCCTTTGCCTTTCTCGCTTGAGCTTGACGACGAATTGAGGCTGCATTTCTCTGAGGCGCCCGTGATCTTCACCGAATCGTGGTACCCTTGCCGCATCAAGTCGCGTCCGCTGCTCAAGATGACCTGCCTGCGCTTCTTCGAGTGCAATCTGCGAGCGAAGTGTGTCAATTACTGAACGTACAGGGTAGGGAACACACGTACTGGTTGAGCTGGATGAAGAATCCACGAAGTTCGCTATTGCTGCAGGCTGAGAAGCCAATCGCCACCAATGCGTTTTCCAAGCTCGTAACCTGGTTTTCCAACCAGCACACTGTTAGCATTGACAACTACACGTTACAACACACTACGACACATTCACCGTCGTCACGAGCACGTCTCGGTACGCGTCGAGCGCAGCAGCATCCTGCGGAATTCTGTCCTGGACCAAGTTCATGAGCTGCGCTTCAAGATTCCCCGGGATCTTCCACACGAAGTCTCCAAGCTGGTTCATCAGCTCGGCGCTGCCCGCAAACAACTCGGTGTGCACAAACTGGAGCACGCTCACAACATTGGCGCACTTGTCTTGTACCTCCTGCAGCTCACGCTCAGCCGAAGCCGTGTCGCCATTCACATTCTGCGCCACAATACTCAGCGTCACACTGCTCTCATCTCGTACCAGCTTCACCGTTGCTCGCGGCATCTGCAGCATTGGCCGGATGAGGTTCTGCGACAGAGCCTTGGCGATGTCCTTGAGCCTGGGCGTGAGTAGCTCCAGCACCTCGCACGCCTTCCAGAAATCGCTCCGTCGCTCTTCCCAGGCTGCACTGGTCGCTTCAAACTCATTCTCCACAAAACCCGGTGCCACTTTGAGCGAGCCATCTTTCCAGACGGCCGTGCAGGCCAAGAACCGCGTGAGTTGGTTCAGCAGTCGGTTCTTCTTGCTCAGCAGCTGCAGCTTGACCACCCGGATGATCTTCCCGTCGTCTGCATTCCCTCCTTCTCCCTTCTCCGCTTCCAACAGCTCCTGTACTAGCCGTTCAACCTCCGCCACGCCCTCAGCCGCCGCAACAAATTGCTGCCGGTCCAGGGCGGTGTCCACGTCCCCCAGCAACCGGTCCATCTCTGTAAGCTGCTCGATAAGCGCCAGCATGGTCTTGGACTGTTGCACCTGCTTCTTGAGCCGCTCACGCTGCGTGAAGGACAGAAGCAGCTGCGCCTCAGGCGCCATCTCGCCGCGCTCGTCCAGCTGCAGACGCTCCACGGCGTCCAGCAGCGCCACGTTGAGGCGCCGCATCTTCTCCTGCAGGTCGGAGGCGTCGGCATCGTCCCCCTCTATAGGGAACGAGTGCGACGCGCCCCATCGGGCGGCGATCTGCACGGCGGCATCGGCGGAGATGGCGGACGACGACGCGTAGAAGGAGCGCAGCGCCTCCACCACCTCACCACGTACCTGGACGATCTCCCCATGGGTCTCTTCGAGTTTCCTATCGCAGAAAGGTCATTGGTAGACATAGCGTTAGAGCGGGAGGTGAGCGCAATGAACATGCACCATCTACCTGGTCAACACGTCGAGCGACGCCATGATCGTCAATATGACAAAATAAGGGTTTGCGAGATCCTTTTTATCATACGGTATTATGACAGTTATATTTTTGCATGCGTGATTTGTCTTGTCCCATCGGACCTTTTATGCACATAATACACGTAACTGGAAAATCACACACACATTATGTGACAGCACATAATATCTGGGAGGTGGCACAGAATTTAACCGTGAATCTACACCAGGAGTTTTCAACGAATACCAATCAAGGGTCTGAATCTTTCAAAGCCCCCCATAGGGGCACTTAGACTCAAGCCCCCCCAACCTCCACACCAGAGGAATAGAATTAAATATGACAATAAAATAATAAATTGTGTTTTTCAATTAAAATATTTATTATTGGATTTGGTGCAAGCCATCTGTTCCAGTGGATTCAACGGGTAATCGAGAGGAACATGCCCATCCACGAGGTTGAAGATGCTCAGAGAAGTTTCTTTTTATTCCACTTGAGGCTACTTTCTATTCCCGGTGGTTTCTTTCTATAACTCCAGCTACGTTGTAGTTGACCGGATACTTTCCATTAATACAGCTATATTGCTTGCCACCAGCTAGTATTGTTGTCAAACGTATTCATGGTTCCAGTATGAATCAAGAACATTACATTAAGGAAGTTGCAAAGAATATATTATAGAATTAAACAGCAACTATTGTGCTACATAATGGCATGCTCTACAGAGCACATGCTCTCGACGGAGCAGAGGAGGCAAGTCATTTCGCAATGCGCGCTCTACGCCACCTCCGCTCCGCTGCCATAGAGGCATCTGACTGCATCCGCGGGCTGCGTCGTATGCTCCGAGACGCCCAAGACGTGATCCGGCGCCAGGCTCGCGAGATCGAGATGCTTACGATTTCGTTGCGCCGGATCCGCCAGGGCCAAGGATCTCCGCTGTCGTCACCGCCTTCATCGTCATCGTCTGAGGACCAACAAGTGTTACCAGCATATCACTTTGAGAGGAAGGTCTTGGGATGGCGGGTCGAAAGCAAGAGTGACCGCCCCCGCGGTTCAGGTAGATGGAAGCTTCTAGAAGATTCCACAACTACCCTACATCTGCGCTTATACTATTGTGTCCTAGACTATACTACCGTACACACTGTAGTCTACTTCCTGTCTAATCAGATACACTCGCCCCGTCCCCAAAAGAGGACTGCGTCGTTTCGTCTTCGCGACCCTTCGTCGAATCTTGAGACATGGATCTGAACCGAACTTATCCAAAAGATAATCGAACTTAACGCTCATTTCTCGATTGGACGCGCAGGGTGCAGCGGTCGTTGCTCTTGAGCGACACAGGGGCGATTCGTCTTGCGCTGGCCGGTGATGATTGGAGCTTGATAGGTCTGCCAGCGCCACCGTCATGTCGGGGAATAGGGCGACCTCCATCTTCATCCAAACCTTGCGCACACTTGATGGCGCCCCTTGACCAGTTCGCCGCCGCGGCTGAGAGAGCGCCTCGCGCTGTTGTTGCTTCGCATGTGTCGGCTGAAGCTGACTTGTTGGCCTCACTGCCGCCCACCGAAGACTTCGACTTCGATCCTGGTGTTGTGGAGCCTTTCCTGCTCGTCGACGCAGAAGGTGTGCCCGTTGGCTCTCGCGGGCCGCAGTCACCTCGTCTTGAAGACGACCGAGCTGATGATGGATCACCGAGCCTCGACGCTATCCTGGCTGAGTCTGACGATCATGACGACTTCACCGCGGACGCTTACAGCTCGCCTGAGCCTTCGGCCGTCTCTCCAGTCTGTCCCGTCGATGAGCCAGCTCAAATGCTGCGCGAACTTCGCTTGGAGCCTCGTCCATCGTCGGCTTCCGCTCCAGCCAACGCTGCTGCTGCGACCGCCGCTGTTCCTGCTGATGACAATCCTCCGCTGGGACCCGAGGCGCAAGTTGCGGTCGTTCATGTGGAGTCGCTGCCTGTGCATCCTGCTCGTCATCCTGGCAATAATCATCGGAACTACTACAATCCGGATGATCCGTGGGAGCCTCGACGCGCGTATGGCTTCGCATACTTCATGTACCGTCGCCGAATCGCGAACAAGATGGACATCCCGCTGGTCGGCTGTGCTAGCCACCGGTTCAACTTGGCGGTCAACAAGTTCATGGCGCCGTATGAGATCAGGTGAATACCCTCATGGTGGCGCTACATCAAGAAAACAACTACGCCGAGCTGAAGAAGCACGCCGAACTCTCGCCTGTCAAGCGCAACGTTACCCGTTGGTCTTCAACTTTTACTATGGTGAAGCGCTACCTACGTATCCGGTCTGAGATCCAGAATGTCGATGCTGTAGAGGAACTGATTCCTGCGGGCAGCAATCACCGGAAGCTGACTGCGCTGTTCGAGCACCTGAAGAAGTTCGAGAGCGTCTGCAAGCGGCTGCAGCGTGATGATACCGACATGGCAGATGTCCGTCTGATGTTTGATGCCCTTGTGGTGGAGTATCCAATCATGGCGGAACATCTGAAAGTCACAGCAAGGATTGCCCACACTCCTGCGTTCGAGTCTGGCGTTGTCCGTTTGATCTCCGGACGCGAGCTAACCTCGGTGGAGGCAGCGGCACTTAAGCCCTTCGAGAAGAGCGCGTCGACTGGGAAGAAACGGAAAGAGAGGGAGGAAGACTACGCATCCCTGCTTCTTCGAGGTGGAGTCAAGAAAACACACCAAGCTGCTCGCTGTACAGACTACGTGCCTCTCGTGAAGTTGATCCTTCCAACTTCAAACAGGGTGGAGCGCTTGTTATCGCAGTGCAAGCTCGTTATGACTCCACAGCGCCGCTGCATGCTACCAGCTAACTTTGAGCAGCTTTCATTCCCTCGCGCCAACCGCAGCATGTGGGATGTTACTGATGTGGCCAACCTTTGCGACGAGAGTAGTGCTTAACCTCAGTGATATCAATAAATGCCTTCTGCACTATTCGACTTTATTTATGGCATGTCTTGGAATCATAGTCATGACCAAGCTTTATATTGTATGTTTCGAATCGCTTCGTACTTGTCTGCCCAAGCATCCCAATAATTCAATAGACGCATCCCGCAGCTCATCTCGCTCATATTGAGGGAGTAGAAGCGTTTTTGCTGGTGTAATCTCTGCTTCAACGTGGTATCTGTGATACCACTGGTTAAAAATCCCTACAATCGATCAAAATGAATAAAATTAACATTTTGAATACCCTGCCAAAATAGATATGTCAATGCTTCAATCAGATTTAATTAGCAATGGACTTCAACTTGCATGGTGTTGAGACCCGGGCATAATAACAAAATGCCAAGGAAGAACAGACGCAACACTCAAATCGCAAAGCTAGCTGATGCTAAGCGCTCAAGCAGGCCTCGCCACCAGCAACCGATACGCATTGTGAGACTGGCCGAGTTCATCGGGGTGTCGACGATTATGCAAAGGCGCTCCTCGCCAATTGGTGAGGAGCATGACATGGTAGTGACGGGTCCGACTTCGAGGGGCCCAACCTGTTCACGGTCGAGTTTGTCTACGCGAAGAAACTAAACGTCTCTGGCGACGCGTACTACCCTGTAGGCTGGGTTGGGTACCCGAACCCAGCGTGGCAACCAGCAGCCGACTTACCACAAGACATCATCGGTGAATTTGAGCGGGAAGAGCTGGGCACTATGTGGGCGGTTGACCGACGGACATTTATACCAACAGGACTTCCGGTCGGGACGAGCGGAAGAGGAAGGACAGGAGGCGAGTGTAGGCACTTTCAATAAAAATTGCGGCAATATTTATTATTGCTGTGGGGTAAATTGCAGTTTTTATTATGGAGCTGGCTGGTGTCCAATACAATTTGATACTGTATTGGCGGACCTCTGCTCCACACCACTCGACCCGCTTCAAGATGCCCCCAAGTACAGCTGGAAGACAATCTGCAGCGACATGCCCCGCGAGGACGCACAGCTGCTTATGGAAGACATGAAGCTCTATTTCGTCACGAAGAGCCAACTGGTGCCGTGCAGAGCGTGCGCGCTAACGAAGCCGCATAAAATGCGGTAGCAGTTGTTGGTGTGCGCCTTTGAAACGTGCAAGGAGGCCACACCGTATAATCACGTCCGTGGCGCGGCAAGGTGCTCACGTGCCAAGAACTCAACCGTTTTACCACCATGGAGGTTGGAGGCCACGAGACGCTTGTCAGGGAACGACCCAAGCCCATGATGACACCCCGTCTAAAGGACTACTGTCGTGAGATGGCGACTCAAGGATTGAAGCCAGCGCGCATTCGCATGAGCATGGACAGGCGCTTCGGCCTGGAGGAGAGTTAGATGCCGACCCTGCGCCAAGTCCAGTGGTTCGTAAGCTACTCTACGAAGAAACACTTGCATCGAACCGATGACTACGACGCGATCTTGGGTCAGATCGACCAACTGGTGTTAAAGCCGAGCGTTTCCGACAATCAGCCGTTTTCGTTCGGCTGGCAGCGTGACGATCAAGGGAAACCAGATGTGGGAGATGGCTCCTTTATGGGTGGGCTTGTCAACGAAGCGTCTCTTACGCAACGCGGATCCGATCCCGGCTCGTTTGTCGTCCACATGGACCCGAACTTCAAGTTGAGCCAAGTTGGCTACCCAGTCATTGTCTGTGGAGTATCGAACAGAGTTCCTTCCACGGTGGCACTTTTCATTACCTCACAGCGCTTGGAGGTTCTATACGTCAAAGTGCACGCCGTCCTTGACGCCGCCATGCCGGCACGCGGACCGAGGCACGCCGCGTTGCCTTGCTGGGTCGCTTGTCGGTCGCGCTGCAAATTCTGGAATGAACAATCTCAGGACGCGGACCGGCCGATGGATGGATGGTCGGTCGTCGTCCTCACCGGCCTGTCCGCGTCCTCACACTAATCTGTGTGGCATACACACGGGTTGTGTGGTTGCCGCTGTGGTAGCGGCTGCCACTGCTGCAACTATGGTCATCGGGCGAGTGGCTTTCAAGGGAATCGTCATAACTGCTGATAGCGTCAATATTGACCATAACAATGAAGGATACAACCATGGCGGGCTCCGACATAGCGAGTCCAAACTGATGTAAACATAATGTAACTTTGTGTACCTGGTAGGTGATCCAGATTGGTTTCAGAGGAGGTGTCAGGGGGCAGATTGGCGACGTTTATCGACAGCGTCCTGCGGCTACAGACAACGACATACAAAGCCGGCAGACTAAAACAGTCAGATGCACAGACGGGTCTCTATATAAAATAAAGCATGCATTAGCCAATTAAAAGCGACTACGAACATTTAAATAGAAAATCACAGCTCAATAGCACCTTCCCTTACAAATCACATGTTTTTCTTAGTGTTTCTGCACAAAATCGTAGCATTAGCTTCCAATCAAAACTCTGCCGGGTTATCTTGTCGTTTTGAAATCGTGGTATTTAGTATAGAGGAAATCATTAAGTGACGCCGGCTTTGTAAGTCGCTGTCTGTACCAGCGGGCGGGCGAGGCGGCGCCCAGTACAAGTCCCGACGTGTGCGCCATTTTCATGGACCCGCCTGTCGCACAGCTGGCATGTCAGCACTGCCGGCACGAGTTCTGCCGTCTGTGTCTCAGCCGGCACAACGACACGCACCAGATGACTCCAAGCTTCCCAGTGTGTCGGCTGCCCATCTTCGCACCGGCCGCTTCGACCACCGGAAACCCGCCGGCCCAGGCCCACAGACGAGGCATGGTGGTGGCTCGAAGAGTCGAGCGTTGAGAAGGAAAACGAGCTACAGACGGCCTGTCTTGCAGGACTACTGGCCTCGCGACAGCGGGTCATGATCAGTGTTGATTTTGAGGCTTTTTTGTTAATGGGGATAATGGACTTTTGGGGTTACCCTCCCACCCACGAATGAAATGAAAGGGTTAAAAAAAGTCGATTGAGGAAGGTAGAGAAGGAAATGCAGCGTACGGAGGCAGCTTGTCGCCCTGATAGTCGATCACTCGAGCTGGCGACGTACCGAGCGACGAGCTAAAACATACACAAACTAGTGTGAGCAATAACAAGAGAGCACAAAAGAATACTAGCAGTTAGCGTACCTCGAAGTCGCTGACTCGTGCGCGTTGGTCGCTCACGATGAAGCACACGACGTCGGCCACGGGTGCTCTGGTAGTCCCAGACTGACAGTTCATACTCACGCTCAAACTCGTGTTGCGCAAAGTTTTGGGCAGGCCTACCCATAAGTCTAAACTTAAAAATACTCATAGTCGCTGTCTTGGTTGTTTGATTCCTCGTCACTGCTAGCTTGCTCCAACTCTTCCATATGCTCATGTCCTCACTGTCAAAGTTTTTCGCGTTGAAGAAAAGGAACACAAGTTTCTCGACGGACGCTTCGCGGAGGCGGTTGCGAACTTGAGAGTGGACAAACTTGTGAGCCGAGAAGTTATTCCTCTCAGCAGCAGCGCTCGAGCAGCTGGTGTTGAAGACAGCGAGAGCAATTTTTTGTAGCAGTGGGTACTGGAAGATACTCAAGAACTGAGAGCCGCCCATCTTCAATGATCTTGGCTTCTCGTGACCCCTCTCTGCTCTTGCCGAGATACTTCAGCAGCTCGACCGCAGTTGCGTCTTCGTTGCCCGGACCATTCCATGCTGTCGAGCTGAAGTCGCGTGTCGTCGTCCATGTATACCGAGGATCCAGTACGTACGCCACGCCATGCGCATCTCCGTAGATGAAGTTGAAGCGGTTTTGTAGAATCCCGGCGATCTTAACAAACTCCCCAATTGGCAGCTTCATGTTGCTGAAGATCTTTGTCAGGACCGTGACCAAGAACAACGACGCAGTGGCCGACAATGCCATCCCCAACACTGGCGACATACACCCCTTCGGGAAACGACAGGACGAACGCTTGGAAGCTCTTCGTGCTTGTGAATGATCCAGATAGCGGACTGGGAAAGAGCCGTTCGTAGCCCAATGGGACATCATTGCTCTGAAGAAGTCGGAAGAACCTCGAGACATCGGCGCGGATGACGCCATCAACAGTGTGAGGGTTTTCGCGCTCAAAGTTGGACCACAGATCCGTCGACTTCATTGGGATTTCCGGAGCTCCAAGGTGAAACAGTGCGGCCCGCACAGCGTCCATGAAACAACTACCTGAAGCTGAAGCTGTATCACGCCTGGCTTCTTCTTGTAGTACTTCGCGAGCGGCAACCGGGTCATGGCATTTCGACTTGCTGCATCTGTCGACCGAAAGCTGATCCAAGCAACTCCTCCCACACCTAACTGAGCTGAAGAGGCTTGTCATCCCATTCAGCGAGTAAACAACGGTGCGGTGATTCTCCGCGAACATCATGGAGCTGCTTGATGTTGCAATGCACGGAGTAATCCCATGGAACCGCAAGATCGAAATGGTTGCGCCGATTGCCAGGATGCACGTCAGGAGCATCGGGGAGCGAGTACGGGTGCCAGGCGCCGGAAGCCGAACCCCTTTGAAGACGCCGAAGCGGTCGGGCAGCACCAAGGTCCTCTCCATCACTGTCATCATCGAAAAGACCAGAAACAGACGCCGTTGGAGAAGCAGGACTCGTAGGCAGCGTGAAACCAGACTCGGCAGTCGCTGAAGGAGAAGGAGACGCCACAGAAACCTCACTGTCCACGCCCGGGGACGGGTCAATTCCCATCATCGCGTCAAACTGAAGCTCCATCAGACGCTCCTGGAAAGAGTCAGCAGAGCCGTCAGACGCCTCGGACGCAGCGGCAGGCGACGCAACTGGCGAAGGAACTGGAGACGGCTGTACCGGCGAAGAGGATGCCTCAACAGGGGAAGCCACAATGGTCGAACGTCGAGCGGTCATGAACGCTGTAGACTTGGAGCGAGGAGATGCACGTGGAGGCACGGCAGTCTTCTCCACACGGGTCATGCGCGCCTTGGTGGCGCGGAGGCCAGCCGTCGCTTGAAGCTCGGCGAGGAGCGAAGATGGAGGTACATCATGCGCCGCCCGCGAAGGCGACGCAGCAGAACCAGGAGAGCGTTGCGCAGGTGACATTGGTCGCCTCCGGTTGGAACCTATCCGATTCCAGTGAAGCCAGGCCCGAAGGCGGAGATTGCACCGGATCAGACGAATTCCAGGTGGAGTGATGCGACCGGCGCCTGCTCGTTCTTTTCGGAAATGGGCGCGACTTCTGGAGGGAGGGTGAGTGTATCATATTAGACAGGGATTGCACTTACAGTAGGTATGACAGTACAGTTAAAGAAGCAATAGTATAGCGCAGATGTAGGGTAGCTGTGGAAGCTTCTAGAAGCTTTCATCTACCTGAACTGCGGGGCGGTCACTCTGGTTCCGACCCGTCAACCCCCAAAGACATTCCTTCTCCCTTCCACTTGAAATACTGGCAGCACTTGTTGGTACTTTGGTAGCTCCAGGAACATGCGGTAAACGTCAGCTTCTCGAACGCCTTCTGGAATGCGGAGAGAAAACTCAGTAGGCTGATGGCCTTCTCAAGCTGTTGGACAAAGTCCCGTGCAACCATTGTATCGTGCGCGTGGCGTCGCTTAGCCTTCTGCTCCTTTGACCCTCGCAAAAAGCAACTTTTTTTACGGGTAATTACTTTTATACGGGTGGGAGGCTTTTTGGGGGTGGACATTCCATTTTGAGGAAAAATGTGAAGATTTGGGCTGTGATCGTGCGCTTGTATGCGCTTGTTACTTTCCCCCTAACTGTGGAGCTTAGGTACTCTTTTGGGTGTCTTTTCTGATGCTTGGTATTAGTTATTGGCGCCGATAC
>KV737783.1:0-11441 GCA_000500225.2 Phytophthora pinifolia | reverse complement strand
AAGCCGAGGCCGAGGCTCAACTCGCCTCCGAACGTGCTGCCTGGGCTGAACATGCCCGGCAGAACAAAGAAGCCGTGCGACTGCGTTTGGAAGCAATTGAAGCCGAGCGCGAACGAGAGAGAGAGAGTCCGCGCTGAATATGCAGAGATTTCAGGCGAACCAGATTCGTGAGCTTCAGGCATCTAATGCCCAAGCCAAGCTTGAACAGACGGCTCCTGCCCCCGATCCGGCAACGGTTCAAAGAGGTGACAACCTCGAACAACCAGTTGGACTGGCGTCAACACTGGAAACGCATCTTCCGTCCGGACAGCGACGGGTCAGAAGAACCTCTTGGAAGTCGCTTTGGCACAAATCCGTGCGACTATCCCGGGAGCCACGGTGTTGTGGCTTCCCCAAAGTTCTTCCGCCCAAACTGTTAAGACTGAAGGCAATGCCGATGTGGTGCCACCCAAGTCTACCAAGTCGCAGGCGTCCCGGGCCACTACCTCCAGGACCCAGGCTAAACCGACCGTGAAGGAAGAGGTGACGAAGAAGTCGGACAAGAGGAAGAAGCCGCCCAAAAAGTCGCGCCGTCGGGACGACTCGCCGTCCAGCTCGGACTCAAGCTCGAGTTCAAGCTCGGACGACGACGCCAGCCTGAGAAGTGACAGCTCGAACGACGATCGGTTCACGTCCGTGGTCACGCCTGGCACTTTCAAGACCGGCGCCACACTACTAAGTGTCCGGTCCTACGTCAATTCAGCAACGCTCGAGAAGTTTGACGAGAAGGCTTCGCATGATGATCGTCGGAGCTGGTGGGAAAGGTTCTCCAACATGGCATCCCAAGCGGGATGGTCTGAGCGGACCAAACTCAGTGAACTCAAGATGAAGATGTCGTCTGCAGTCCGGAATTGGCGTGGTCAGCTGAGCAAGCATGTCCAGCAGGATTGGAGCAAGCTCTCGAAGACATTCCAGATGAAATACCTGACGGATGCTACACCCGAGGCTGACCGATACTTCACTATGAAGCAGAAGTCGACTGACACTGCGTTAGAGTTTTTGTACCGCCTGAACGAGGCTGGAGTCAAGGCTGATGTCCGTTTCCGGAAGTCGAAGACTGAGTGCACCCAGCACATCAAGCGTTTCATGAAGAATCTGATAGACACACAGTTGAAGCTGGTGCTACGAAATCAGAGGTTCCGTCGTCTGGAAGACTTGGAGTTCGTGCTGCAACGTGACGAAGACCTGAGCTTGGACGGAGGGTGTAATACTCCGCCCGCCCGGACGCGTGACTTCCGAGCTGACAACACTCCGCCTGGACGGTTCAAGCCGTTACGGCAAGGGCGTGCGTATGTTGCCACTGCTGAATCTGAGCCAGACGAGAACGAGGAACCCCGCGTGTGTTTCGAGGATGAAGTCGAAGAAGCCAAGCCAGCTCAATGCGAGTTGGCAGACCGCGGACGCAAAAGCCCGGATGGGGTTACCTCAAACGCAACGACGACCAGGAGTGCTATGTCTGAGGCGGAAATTCACAGTCTGATATTCCGCGCTATGGAAAATTCTGGATGGCGCCCGCCTGGACCAGCAAGCCCTCATCCCGGAGGACAGTCGCCACGGCTGGGATGGTAGTCCCCAAGGCGTGAAACCCCGGACCGACTGGAGTTCTGCGAGAAGTGTCAGAAATTCGGACACAAGGAGAAGGACTGCTGGAAAGAGGTGAAGTGTGATCGCTGTGGCTGAACCGGTCACCCAGACTATGTCTGCCGAGTCGCAGCCTGTAAGCAGTGCGGCCAAGTTCACTCAAGCAGCTGTGAAGACTACCAGTTACTGGAGACACTGAAGGCCTACGCTCGGAACGACAAGCTGAAAGACCTGCCGCCTAAAGTCCTCGAGCGATTGAGGGGTGGGGTGGCCAATCAAAGGGGGTCGTTAAACGACTAAGCCCGCTGGACGGGGGTCCAGAACGCGCCGGGCAGGAGCACCCCAAACGATTGCGTGTTTTAGTGTATGTCGGACCAGAGCTGAGGACCAAGAAACGAGTTAACCAACAATGCATGACTACTCTGATTCAAGAGGAACCTGTTGACCCCGAACGTGGAAATCCCGAACAAAACCGCCTGGATGTAGAAGATCTCGAACGACCTTCTGCACTGGAGTTGCTTCCGGGACAACGCTACGGTTGGTGGGAGAATCACGAGTCGGAGGACGGTCATGAAGTGGCGATGGTGCATGGAGCAATAAACGATGTCCGGACGAGAATACTTCTCGGCACCGGGGCATCCGGAAGCATGATCAGTTTCGACCTTGCGCGTAGTCCCAAGCTGAAATTTCGGGTGCTTCCAGACCCGATCAAAGTGTCTGGACTAGGAGGAGCTCCAACGTACATCACATCGTACGGGAAGGTGAAGATCACGCTCGGACAGAGGGTGGTTTACAGCATGAACGTGTGATTGACGAACATTGGTGAATCTCTCGAAGTGCTACTGGGGATGAATTTCATGTATGCGGCTGGAGTACGGTTGTGCGTTCGGGAAGGTATCATGCAACTTCCGGATGAAGAGACTATCGTGATGCATGGTGGGCCGTCTCGAGAGCATCTAGGCGTGGACATACCAGTGGAACCCAGTCAGAGTCTCTTTTTGCGTCCGGGTGAGCATGCGGTCGTCCGGATCCGCTACGGCCAGACTAATCCCCAACGTGAGGTGGTCTGGGCTGGGCGCAGAGATCCTTGGGTCATTGAGATCCTATACCCTGCTCGAGGTTGGGCTGTGGCGGTCAAGGTGGTGAATATTTCGGACAAGACGGTCTGGATTGATACCCGGACTGCAGTGGCTCGGATCATCGAGTACGGGTTTTACCCGGAGTCTGGACGATATGCTCGTCCGGGAAGGCAGAAGTATCGTGAGTGGCAACAGCTGATCTACGAGAATGGACCTTCCCATCGCGAGCGCGAGCGACTGCGGAGATTGGCTGAGCTTGAAGAATCAAGGGAACCCCTGACGGATACCCCAAACTACGACTGGGCCAACTAAGATCATGCTACGTCCCAAGACTGGAACCGCAGAATTCCGGATTGTCAGGCTTCAACGAGTCCCGGCTGAGATCGGCAGCAAGGCTGAGACGGTGTCCGTTGAAGATGACGAGATTGGGTTGGTGCCAAGCATAGAGGAAAGCAGTCCGGGCGTGGAAGTTGAAGTCGAGGTTCAGGATGACCCAGCGACGTATCGACCGGACCTACCCGTCAGAGACGAGTCTGAAAGTGATGAAGGGCCGATGGAGCTTCCAGATTGCACGAGGCCAAGTACTCCGGTTCAGAAGCTTGAGGCGGAGTATGTCATGTGCATGCGATTCAATCAAGAAGAACTGGATTTGGTGACCCGGAGTGTACATTCACGAGGGCAGCGACCTAATGTTCCAACTGAGAGACGAGCTCGCTATGATCCCCGAACTGAAGGACCTGAATCCGACGTGTGATATCAGCAAGGCGGACGTCGGCGTTCCCGGACGAACAACTCACGTTCAAGAACAGAAGCTGCGAAAGATCCTGGAAGTTCACCACACGATATTCCTAGGAGATGGCAACGGTGCCCCATCCCCGGCCAGAGGTGTGGAATGCGACTTGGACGTTGGTGAAGCCAAGCCGGTTGCCCAGCGTCCGAGACCAATCACTCCGCATTTGGCCTTGAAGGTGTACGAGTTGCTCAAGAAGCTTTTGGAAACTGGACTGATCGAGCTTTCGGATTCCCAGTGGGCATCCCCGATCGTGCTGTTTTAAAGAAGAATGGGATTGACATCCGGATGTGTATCGACTACCGGGCTGTGAATGGGTTCATCACCTATCCAACTATCCCTTGCCTCTAATCGACGACTCGCTGATCGGTTTCGAGAGCGCGATGTGGTTCATGAGTCTCGACATGGCGTCTGGATTCTGGGCGATCCGAATGACCAAGCGGGCCAAGTTAATCTCGGGTTTTGTGTGTCCGTTCGGATATTTCCAGTGGGTACGAATGCCGTTCGGACTCAAGAACGCGCCTCTCGTCTACCAAGCAGTGATCAACAACTGTATTTGGGGTTTCGTGAGGCTCTCTCCAGAAAAAGAAGAGAAGGTGGATCCGGAAGTGATGAAGTTCCTGAAGTTGGACCCCGCGGAGCGCGATGAATCTGATCGAGAGAAGTCCGGACGTGAAGACCCTGTTTTGACAGACAAGATCACAGTTTTCAAGCGGAATATCTTGGCTCCACCCCTGTTGGGACCGGTTCTCGGACGCAGTTCGTATATCGATGACATTGCTCATGGGGCGTCTACCTGGGATCAGTTGTGTGACGACTTGAACGCACTCCTGTTTCGACTTCGGTATTGGAACATCTCGGTCAGTCTTCCGAAAAGCGAGTTTGGGAAGCTCTCTATTCCGTACCTTTCACATGAGATTAGTGCGGAAGAGATTCGAGCTGTGCCCAAGATCGCAAAAGGCGTCCGAGATCTCCCGTTCCCGTCAACCCTGAAAGGCGTGCAGTCCTTCCTCGGAAGTTTGAATTATTATCACAAGTTCATTGAAGACTTCCCGGTCGTGGCTGCTGTCTATACGAATTGACCGACGAGCAGATCAAGTCTGGACGTGATCTATCCCGGGCGAAGGAATCTTTCGAGATCCTCAAACGGAAAATCGTCTCGACTCCGCTGTTGCGCCATCCCGACCGGACTCGCCCATTCGTGATCATCCCACATGCAATCCGATGGGCCACCTGCGCTGTTCTTGGACAAGAGTACGACGGAGTTATCCACCCAGTCAGATTCACGGGGCGAGTCCTGAGCGACTCGGAGGTGCGCTATCACATCGCGGAAAAGGAAGCCTTGGCTGTGATGCGGGTCATGGACGTGTTTCAAAATCTCGTCCGGGATTGCCCGATCCAGATTTTCACGAGGTATTCCGTTCTTAGTTGGTTGCTCACGCCCCAGACAGCTGATGGCAGGTGTGTCCGTTGGGGCGTCACGTTGTCACATTGGAACTTGGAAGTGCGAAAGGTTCAGCGAGACGAAGATGGCTTACCAGAAATCCTAGGCGCTGGCATCACGCCCCGGGAGCACTTGGACGAGATTGCAGAATCGCTCCTCCCAGCTAAAGGCCGGGTTAATGCACCCCCCCATCATCAGTGTGGAGATGCTGGAAGCTGACTTCGAGGGTTACGTCTTAAGTTTCGATGGAGCAGCGAAGACGTCGACCAGGCGTGGGAGCTGCGGATGCATCGTCTGGAAACATCCCGGCTGGCACGCCTTGGCTGCTCACGGGTATATCCTGGAAGATGTCACGGTCAATGATGCCGAGTATCATGGGTTGCTAAAAGGTATAGATTTGATGTGTGAACGTGAGATCCCAGACGTCGTCGTCGTTGGAGATTCCCGGATCGTGATCCAGCAGGATCAGGGGCTGATTAACTGTAATCAGCCTAACCTGCAACGGCGACTTGCAGAGTACGAGGCTCGGAAAGTCAAGTTCAGATCCATCCGACTCGTGCATGTCAAGCGTGACTTCAATCAGGCTGCTGACTATATCACGTCCAAGACGCTAGCCTTGGGAAAATCCTGGAAGGTGGAGGATCCAGCTGAGTTAACCCATCTCGAACAAGTCTCAAAGATTCACGAGAAGTTGATGAAGCCCAACGTGATCCCGAACGACATCGTTGGAAAATACTCCGGCCGAGACAACTTGTCGTCCGAGATTCCGAATGGAGTTCGTTTGGGGCCAGAATCGGCGCCACTGCCAATCGCAGCCAGAGTCATGGCAGCGGTCGCTGCCAGGAGTCGTCCAGAGTCTGAGCGGGCAGAGCCAATGAACCCGGTTGAGTACGAGGCTGAACAATGGAGGAGGGTCAAGGTTCATCAGGAAGCGGACGAGGATCTCATGAATCTGAATCGTTTCCTGAAAGGGGACTTCGACAGGTTTTTGCATTCCAAGATGAAGCGATTCTCGAAAGAGACTGAGATGTTCGCCCTCGATGCCAGGGATATCCTCTATCGACTGAGTAAGTCCACCCCAGGCCGCCCTCGAGACATGTCATCCGAGCCCATACTGGTTGTCCCGCAAACGTTGCGTCCGGACATGTTGCAGTATGCCCACGAAGAATTTCAAGGTGGACATCAAGGAGTAACTCGGACGTATGAGCGGCTGCGGACGGAATTCTACCGGCGTGGTATGTACAAGGACGCCCAGAATTTTGTGGAGGAGTGTGTTGACTGTTCAAGTGGTAAGGGGCGGCCTCCGAACTCCGGACCGTCGCCTGGAAACATCGAACCAAGATATCGCTTTGAGGTAGTTTCGATGGATTTCGTCACCCATCTTCCGAGGTCCGAACGTGGCAACACGTTCTTACTTCTCTTCCAAGACTCCTTTTCGGGTTATGTGATGTGCAATCCAATGGATACGACTACCGCTCAGGATGTGGCTGCAGCCTATGAAGAGCGTGTCTTCCGGAATTTTGGTGCAAGCTCACTGTTGCGACACGACCAGGATCCTCGTTTCATGAGCGAAGTGTTCACCCGCTTCCGCGATCTTCTGAGCCACGCTAGCCTATCGCCCTCAGTCGAATGGTCAACAGGAGCGCTCAGTCCAGACTGTCGTCCGGTCCATCCGAGCCTACGTTGCGGAATCCGACCAGATCGATTGATGGGGATGAGCACGCTGAAAGGCTGTTGTTTGCCTTGAACACCTCGTTCGATGCAACTCGGCTGGACACCCCGTTCTACCTCATCCACGGTTGGGATGCCAAGAGCACGATCTCGGCCATGTTAGGCCCGAAGCCATCTGGGACGACTGAACGTTCTGTATACGAGTGGCGCAGGAAACTCCAAAGAGACTACAGCTACGCTCGGGCGTGGGCCGAAGACCTCCAGAAGAAAGCCAAGAAAGCACCCTCGGACAAGCAAACTCAGAAGTGGAAAGAGCTTTCGGACCGAATCAAGTCCGGATTTGAAGTTTGAGATTCGGTTTGGTTGTACATCCCGAAAGTGCAGCCCGGGCTGAGCCGCAAGTTGGCACACCTCTGGCACGGACCTTTCAGGATTGCTGAAATTCACGATGACCTCCGGGTTAAGCTGGACATCAGAAATACGGGCTACCGCGTAATTCCGTGTGTTCATGTCAGCCAGCTAAAGCCCCGAGTGGTACACCCCAGACGACCCACAGATCAGATCGATGATGTTGACGGTGACGATGATTTCGACGCTGCGCTGCTCCCGGAAGACAGTTGGGAGGTGGACAACGCGAACGACGAGTATGAAGTTGAGAAGATCCTGGACCTCAGATGGTCCTAACGCACTCGAACGTCTAAATGTGTCCGCGAATACCTCATCAAGTGGATGGGGTATAGTGAGTTCCCGCGTCTCAGCTGAGTTGCGGTGCGCTGTTATACGAGTTCAACCAGGGCGCGAAAGCCCGAGCTCGTTTCCGTGTCATGCAAGCTGGAGATGACTATCCGAGACCTTTGTAATCTCGGACGGAGAATCCTGGACGGAGCAGATCGTCGACAAAAGTGAATCGTTGGACATTGATTATGAATTGATAGAAACTGGGTGTACTTCCGAGTGGAGCAGACCAAGGCAAGCCCGGGCGCAGATGAGATGCAGATGATGAAGGTGACAAGTGGTGAATCGAGATGAAGAATATGGAGCTTCGATGGAATTGATGATAACGCTGATCAGCAGTGCCGGTGATGACTTTCGAGTAGCTGGTAACCTTATCAGCTTGGACGATGACCTAGATACGACAAAGAACTAGAGCGAACCTGCGAAAGACACGTGCAAAACTGAAAGCGGACAAGTCTTAACGACAACGAGTGATTTTGAGATGTTAGGGTGCAACGCTACAAAAATGCACGATGCCCACTACGTTCAGATCCCTCCGTGGACGAGCAGGCTGAAAGACTCCAGCTTTGGTAGCCTACAGGATCGGGTTCTTCAGACGTTCCCCGGGAGTCAAGGCGAGAGCTCGGACCTCTTGGGGAACATGCGCCATGCGCTCGACGTCTGTGCAGTACTTGGTCCACATGGTTCGGCAAGGCTCCGCCCGTTCGGCGACGTCAATCTGGTCCCGCAAGCTGTACGCGTCACGCTCGCCTTTAGCCACTTTCGTCTTCCGGGTGGACGGATCCATCAGGTAGAGGTAACACACCTTGTCGGGATACATCCAGAAGCCAGGCTCATACGTGATGGTGTTCGGGGGTCCCTCGCTGATGAGCTTCTGGGTGTGGCGCTCGAATTTGCGCCCGACCTTCTCGTGGAGCAGGGACCGATCCTTGTACATCTTGGCCGAATCATGATAGACCGTGGGGTCTGGGCAGTTATCATTCTTCTTAGACTTGGTCTTCATTATGAACCAGTGGAGAATCTCCCAGAACGCTCGAGCGTGTCGATCCATAAAGTCCACATGCTTAGCCAAGGCCAGAAGCGCCCGAGAAGTCAGGTCTTCACGGCGGTGATAATACAAGACCTTAATCCGAGACTCGTACATCTTCTCCCAAGGTTCTTCACTCAGGAGAATGCCGTACGGCGCTTCTATCGGCGGCCACCGTCTGGAAAGACGAACAATCTCCAGCATCTGAGGCGCGTAGTCCGGGAAGCCTGGAGTCTGGGCGTCGCTCTTGTCTTTCGTCGGCGAAAACCGAGTCAACACCCCACGTCGACGCCAGGAGACGACACCCCGGGCAGGCACTTCGATCTCGGCCAACTCGGCCGGAGTCAAGTCGTTGTACTTCTTGGCCGCAAGCTTCGACCTTCCCCTATCCCCAGTGCTCCGGCCGCGCTTGGTCTCAGACTTCTTGGCCGAGGAGGATGCCGATCGAGTCGAACGGGGACGAGTTGGGGAAGGAGTGAAGGTGAGATACCGTGGGATAGGCTTGTCACTCTCGGACGAACTACCCGACAACGACCTCAGACGCTTGACCTTGGACTTCTGCCGAGGTGGCTGGGGGTCCGAGTCCGAGTCCGACGAAGACGCCTGCGACCTGGCAGACAGCGTCAGAGAGGAGCGCTTCGCGCGTTTCTTGGACGACGCCTTTTCCGCCGCGTCATCATACTCCGAAGCTCCACTATCGCCGCTGGACTCCTCGTTGGTGCCCAGGACGATGCTGACAATCTCAGCGGTCTCCCGCGCTTCTTCCTGGTCTGTCTCGACCGGACGTAACTCTGGTCATTCCCCCGGACGAGTGCCGCTCTTGAGCCGCTTCTGCAACAACACCTCGGCCATCCGAAACTCGGACGCCGGCACGTAACGCGTCCAGGGTGTGTCGTCCAGGGCGTGATGGTACATCATCTGGATGATGAGCTCATGCAGACGATCACGGTGGAAATATTGGTGCGCTGCGGCGTCCAGGCGTAAGATGGTCACGGCCCTCTCATACTCGACCCCGGACCGAAGCACCAATCTGACGTCCGCCCGCAGGTTTTCCCAGGCGACGAAGTCCGGAAGACGTCCAGCGGCTTCTTTGCTGCTGCACTTGTACTTCTCAGACGCAGGCCGGGATTGGACGCTTGACCCCAGGTGAACCGTCGGCCGAGTCTGAACATCCGCTGACCCGTACAGGGTGGCCATCTTGGACACCTTTTGACCGGGGCTCAGTGGTGCGCCCTTGGACGATATCGTCTGAGCAGGCTGGGACAAAGACGTCCGGGGCGGTGAAGGAGAAGCAGGCGCAGGCGAAGGTGGGTTGTCCTCACACTTGGACTCCTGAACGTCGCCGGAGGCGTCGTCATCGCCACTGCCACCATCCTGATCGTCATCGCTGTCTGGAGGAGCCGGACCTGGATACGGAGGCACCATCCTGAACGCCTTGTCTGTGGCGTCGATGGTGATGGTGGTCTTCCAAGAACCCGGAAGCGACATGTTCTTCTGGAAGTGGCGGAGGATGTGCTTGAGATGAGGCCATTGTCCACGAGTCTCATTGTCGCCCGAGTTCAGGAAGTCCATCAGGGCTTGAGCGTTGAAGGAGTTGGCTCGAACGCGCTTGTTCAGCTGGGAAGCTTGAAGCTGGAAGTAGTCCCGCTCCCCTTCCAAGACGCGGATTTGCTCGCGCAGCGCAGCCTCCTCCTGGAGGAGGTCACGAGCCATGTCTGAGAACTCGGAGTCCATCTTGGCTCGAAGCCCCGTCGTCTCCTCCCTCGCGGACTTCAGCTCTTGTTGGTGCTGGAGCCAGAAGAACTCGAACTCTCGTTTGAGCTTGTCGTACTTGGATTGGAGATCATGGAGGGCGCTGTGACTTGGACGTTGGACTGCAGCTGCGCCTGAGCCTCGAGTAGCAGACTGATGGCGACCACGTTCAAGAAGTTGAGGCATCAACGATAGCGTCCAGAACAGCCGCTCCGCGAAACAAGCACATCATCACTGACGCTACTTTCCGACGCACTTGGAGGGAGATTAGCATGCCTTCAAGATCCACGGCAGAAGGCCGGACCAGCTGAGGAAGCGGCCGGAGCAATCTCCCGCGCCGACGTCTGACTGCCAAGCAAGTCACCCACGTCCTGGATGTCTTGGCTGGACATGCCACAAATGGGCATCAGCGCTTCAACTCCGCCGTATCCGTCTTGGGCGTACTTGCCACCCCGGTACGCTGCCGCGTGAGCCGGCACTCCGACAATGAATGTCTCGCCATCCGAAGATCCCGTGGTGGAGACCGAGTGACGTGATGGCCGAATCGTCTGAAAGTTGCGTGAACTTACACGAGCTCCCGGAAGCACTCTGGCCTTCTGGAGCTCAGTAGCATTGTCCATGGAGAGGAGTCCGACCACCGCCGACACCACGCTTGGAGCCTTCTGTGGGGGATCGTCCTGGACGGAGGCCCCCTCATCACTCGCACCCGCGCCCTTGACCCCAGACGCAGAATCATCCGTCTTCTTGTTCTCACGGACGGGCGTTCGCTGGCAGGACATCTTCTGGAGCTTGCGCAGATTTCGTGGCATCAGGAGCTGCCGCGTGGCTGACCCCGTCGTCCCTATCGTTCGCGGCAGCCGAGTCCCCGCTCTTGGAGGCGCCTGCGCTGCCGTCCGAGCTTTGGGAGGCCGCGCCGCCGCCCGGACCATCTGAACCCGCCCCGGTATCCCCCACGTAGGCGGAAGTTGTCCAGAGGCCGGTGGTGGGGCGCTGGAAGCCGAGGCCATCTTTGCTGGCATCGCTTGTGTGCCGCGTTGGAGATTTCGTTGTGAGCGTCGAGTCCTTCCTCCCGAAAGTGAAAAGGAAGGAAAATGATCCGGCTGGGAAAGGGCGCAGAGAAGGACGGTAATTCCTGGAAGTTGCCCAACGGTTTTCATGTCCGGACTTTTTCTCCGTCCAAGAAATACCAGACTCGTGTGATATCGTCAATTTGAGGCGAGGCGGGTGAACGCCTTTCTCGTCCAGGGTGTACAGTCGTGCCGGCAGACGAACGAGCTTCGAGAACTCAGACGAACCGAACTCTTCGGGGAGTACCCGTTCCTC
>KV737776.1:19415-40852 GCA_000500225.2 Phytophthora pinifolia | reverse complement strand
TCACTGCCGGCGGGGCTGTCGTCGACTCGGCCACAAACGGCGTTTCCTCGGTCGTGCCAGGCGTAGTCTCGGTAGGCGGGGCAGTCGTAGACTCCGCTGGTGGGGTCGTCGTGGGCTCCGTCGGACACGGGGTGGGTGCCTCCGTCTCGGTCGTGTACGTCACTGCCGGCGGGGCTGTCGTCGACTCGGCCACAAACGGCGTTTCCTCGGTCGTGCCAGGCGTAGTCTCGGTAGGCGGGGCAGTCGTAGACTCCGCCGGTGGGGCCGTCGTAGTCTCTGTCTGAGTGTACGTCGTGGTCTCCGTCGGACATGGGGTGGGCGCCTCAGTCTCGGGCGCGTAAGTGACTGCCGGCGGGGCCGTCGTCGACTCGGCCGGAGGAACGTACGGCGTTTCCTCGGTCGTGCCAGGCGTGGTCTCCGTAGGTGGGACAGTCGAAGTCACTGCCGGCGGGGCCGTCGTCAACTCGGCCGGAGGAATGTACGGGGCTTCGGTCGTGCCAGGCGTCGGGGCCGTCGTCGACTCGACCGGAGGAACGTACGGCGTTTCCTCGGTCGTGCCAGGCGTGGTCTGTGTAGGTGTGTCGGGGGCAACCTCACAACCGTTGGAGGTTGAAACGATCGGGGCGTCCGTCACAACTTCCGCCACAGTCGATTCGGCCGTCCCCACAGCAGTTGGGCACTCCGTGTTAGCCACACAGCCGTAGGTGCCCTCGCTCACGTAAACGCAGCTGGATCCGAAGACGAGGTCTCCGTGCGCACTCGGGCAGCTTCCGCTCTCGCTGGAGCAGATAGGGCCCTTGGAGCAGTAGTAGCCGTCATGTCCGACCACGGATACGGGGTACCAACCGTTGCTGCCGTCGCATTCTTCGGGCATCTCAGCGTCCTGCTCGCAGGTCGCGTCTTTGGTAGTCGTGACGACGGTCGACTCCATCGAGCCGCTCGAACTCGAGATGGTCGTCGTCGGGGCTGGGGTGCTGGCACTTCCACTGGTGCTGGAGCCCGCGCTAGACTGGGAAGGGAACGCGACGGACTCGTCGACGCCGTTGCCGTAGCCGGCGAGAACGGGTGCCACGGCGATGGCGGCCAGGATGAGGGAGACGTTGAACTTGACCATGGCTGCTCAGATAAACAGCAGCTAGGAGGCTGGGTAAGTCGCTTTGCAGAAGCAGGCGAATTGGAGAATGAGAGTGCGGCGACTTGCTCGCGCGGCGCTCGACGCCAGTGAGAAACGGTCGAGCAGAACTTTGCGCTTCTTCGGTAACGCCGCCTTGCCTTGGAATGCAGACTGTCGTCGGTTGCATCCGTTTCAAAGCATTCATGTACGTTGGGCGATACTTCCGCCCGACTTCAGCAGCAACGGCGAGTGCCCCTTCACGCACCAATTGCCCCGGCTTTCACTCTGACTTGTGCTGCTGGCGGACACCAGGTTCAAAACCGACGAGCTCGCACTCCGTGTCACAGTGGCTGACGACAGGGACCGAGGTGGTCGAAGGAATAGCCTTGGCACAGGCTGCTTCTCGGACCTTTATCTAACTGCACCAATGCTCCCTCAAAAAGCTCTACAGCGCTGCAGCGTTGCAGCACCACCCGGTCAGTGCAGTTCACCGCAAGTTCTAGTCGCAGCGGCGTTATCGTCACTAGTACGCACTCCAACGAGGAAAACCTCAGGACTAAAGACCACACTGCTTACTGCTTACTACCTCCACTGAGCAACAGGCAAAACGACCAGTGACCGTCGGCCACTAAGCAGTTGCTGATGTCACCATCGAGTCGATAATCGGCGGGTGGCACTTGCAATGCAAGTTGCTCCCGTACCCTGTCGCCAACTCTGCGGCCTGTCCGCTCAACTTGCAAGTTGAAGTGCTTCCCTTTCAAATAACCTATCATATTTCCTTCAGCAGGTTTCTTCCTCGATGTGTATGCTTTTCCGCCAATCACCAAGATGGAGCACGTGCTGGGCGACCTGGATGGTAAGGAGGACGTTCTGCGCTGGATCGTCGGCTTCCTTCGCTTCCGCGACTGGCAGGCGCTGTCGTCCTGTAGCCGCGCATTGGCCGCATCGGATCTGCGGCGCTTCGTCTTCTCCCAGGGGGTTCTGCGCGTGCCTCCGCCGCCTCTGACCGCCGACAATGCCAAACTCCCGGCCGCTTCCTACTACGCCGACAGCTTTGTGCGTCACATGAACCCCGAGATGCTTCGCTGCATTACGACCGTCAAGGTGCCACGTACAGGAATGCACCTGCTGAGTCTGCTGCGCGCTCTGCCGGCCCTCAACTCGCTGCGCTTCTGGGATTATCCGTACTGGACGCCCGAGGAGGACGCGGCAGAGGACGAGGAGCCCGCCATCAACGTCGCGGCAGTGCTGCAGCTACTCCCCTATCTGCAGGATCTCAATGTATCGGACGCCGACGTCACGTTGGCTGAGCTGCTGGATGTGCCGCAGGAGCACGGAGTGACGCAGCTGCGTGCTCTGGACTTGGCCGAGACGGACGTGGTGGATCTCACGCCGCTCGTGGCGCTGCCGCAGCTGCAGTCGCTCAGCGTACGACGCACTAATGTGGCCAGTCTGGCCGTGCTGGAGGCGCTGCCGAAGCTGCACGTGCTGGACGTGTCCGAGACGCGCGTCGTCGAGTTTGGCGCGCTGCGCACGTTGCAGCAGCTCGAGACACTAGACATGAGCAAGAACTGGGTCGCGGCCGATCTGAGCGTGCTGCAGCACCTGCCTGCGTTGCGCTCGCTCAAGGCCACGAACATTGGCGCGTCGGACGCGCTCGAGCTGAGACTCAAGTGCCCCGATCTGGAGATGTTGCACTTGCAGAACACGAGGCTCACAGATCTCGAGTTTGTGACGGCGCTGCCGAATCTGACCTTCTTGGACATCCGGTGGACGCACGTGGGAGACCGACGCCCGCTGGCGGGGCTCGAGGCGCTGGAGCAGCTGCTGATGGACACACGAGAGCGAGGAGCTCCTCTTGGAGACGAGACAGAAGACCTAGTGCCAGCGCCTGCGGTGAACTACGACTGGCTGCGCGGTCTGCACAAGCTCAAGAAGCTGAGGATGTACAAGCACAACTACCAGGACGACATCGCCGACGTGCTGAGAGAAGACGTGGTCGAGCAAGGAGCGACCGTCGTGTCCACTCGAGGGCTGACGATCCCCTTGGCGCACCGAGTGCCCAGCTCGTTCCTCCGATATGTGAGCACAGATGGCGCTCTGACGTCGCTGGAGCTGCCACCGCTCACGGACTACTCGCCGCTGACGGCCATGGCGACGACGCTGCGCCACCTGCGACTGCAGCAATGGTGTAGTGACGACCTGGCGCAGATCCTGGCGCTGGGAGAACTACCTGCGCTAACGAGGTTATCCATGTCGCTTCCGCCTACAGCACAAGTCATGGATCTGCTCCCTCTTGAGGGCTTCGTTCAGATCAAGCAGCTCGAGTTGCTCGACGTTCTCTTCGAAGACTTGTCGCCGCTTGGTGCGCTCGTAAACTTGGAGAAGCTGGTGCTGTCGCTGCCTGATCGGGGCAAGCGGCAACTCGCGCGTCGTCACAAGGACCACCAGACTACGTTTGAGTTCTTGACGCAGCTTACAGAGCTGGGAGAGCTGTCGCTGGTGGGCCGTGTGGACTTCAAGGACGCCTCGTTGCTGTCGGGGATGCACAAGATGCGTCGGCTGTGGCTCAACGCGACCAAGGTGGAAGACGCGACGCCGCTGGCTTCCCTAACGCGCTTGGAGATGCTGGATCTGGGCCTCACGCCTCTGACGACGGTGGAAGGCATCCCCGAGCTGCTGGAGCTGCAAGCCATCTGGATCCCCGAAGCCGTTGACTGCAAGACGCTGCGCGACGCGACCAACTTCCCAAGGCTCTACTCGATCTGGCACCCAGACGACTACAACTGTCTATGGACAGATCACAAGTTTTGAGACCCGTAAAATGTACAGAGCCTTGTCCGTTCTTTTGGTCACATGACGCTGCTCGCTTAACAAGAGGTATAATATTATACAGGTGGCGACACCAGCTGCTGCCTCAACAGGCGTGATGACTCGAGTTAACCCAAATGCTTGGTCTGCGGGACTGCAAGCCGAGGTCGAGCGCATCGTGGTCGATGCCTTATCGGCGGGAACCTGTCGACCATCACAGGCCGACCACACTCTACCCAATGTGCTTGGGCGTAAGGCACTTCGCCAGGCGAGATGAGAACGCCACACTTGCCAATTTGCATCGGCATCGACAAGCCAGCTCCAGCATTGCAGCCGTACAGACTACAGACTCCGCAGCGACGTCCCATGACGCAGCGCGGCGTCTTCAACCTCGAGATCGTCGACCGACTCAAGATCAAGCACCACAAACGCAAGGAACTGAAGCGCCTGCGGAAGCTGCTTCGACTTCCGTGTCGTGGTCGTCGCTCGATCCTGCGGTGGAGACATACGGAACGCGAGAAGTTCTCGCGGGATCGCCACAGTCTGCTGATCGAGTCGCGTCGGTGTGAATCCATCTCCAAAGCACCCGACACCGACGTCCTCCGTCCAAGCGCTGGCGCGGAGGCCACGCAGTCGCCCAACACGCTGCACTTCTCATTCTCTGGCGGTGGTTGGCTCATGGTCTACATGTACGGCGTGTGCAAGGCCCTGCGCGAGCAGAAGGTGGACAAGAACGCCCAGTTCATCGGCACGTCGGCCGGCTGTCTGTCCATCGTGTCACTCGTGCTGGGCTCGGACTTCGACGAGATCACCGACTCGGTCGTCAACGACTACGTGCCTGCCGCGCGCTCGAGCTGGAGCGGGCCGTTCCGGATGCGCGACTACCTCATCGACGCCGTCACGCGCCACGGCAAGATCGACAACCTGGACAAGCTGCACGGCAAGGTCACGGTCGTGTACACGTCGCTGTCGGCGTGGGTCACGCGCCGCGTCTCGCACTTTAAGAACCCGGTGCATCTGCTGCAGACCATGCTGGCGTCGTGCTGCGCCACGCCGCTCGTGGGAATGCCGTTCGAGCACCAGGGCGAGTACGTCATCGACGGCGGCTTGCTGGACAACCAACCGCTGTTCGACGACGACGTCCGAACGATTACCGTCACTCCGAACGTCTTCGCTTCGGCGGCCGACATCCGGCCGTCGCGCTACGTGCCGCCGTGGTGGTCCATGTACCCTCCGTCGCCGCGCGAGATGCAGTGGCTGTACGAATTGGGCTACGAGGACGCACTGTCCTGGTGTAAGCGTGAAGGGCTGTCGGGGTCGGAGAACATTGTGGTGCCGACGAAAGCGGCCGAGTTCGACGGCGAGTGGAAGACCGTCATTGGGCAGGTGGTGGGCTATCGCTCGGTTGAAAACGCGGTGCTGAAGGCTGCGGAGCTGCTGCTGCTCTCGGAGGAGGCCGTCACGAGCAGCTTCATTCGGTACGAGCTGCTGGTCAGGAAGTTGATGGCGGTCGTCGTAGCGGTGCTGGATCGGCCGACTGTCCTCTGGGCTGTGGTTGCGATGACGCTGCTGTTTGGACTGGTGATGCGGGGTCAGCACCACACGCTGGAGTTCGTTCTCCTGCTTGGAGGACACCTGACGTTGGCGCTGGTGAAGGTCGCGAACGCCTGCAGTCAAATCCACTCTTCGGAAAAGTGGCGCAGTCTGCAGGGCGCTGTCCTCACGACGGAGCAGCACGTCTGCAAGCACGGGCTCACGCCGCAGCAGCACGAGTTGTTGACCGAGAACTCATACGTCTTCCGACTGAGCAGCTTGCTGGGGTAGGCAAAGGAGCCGGGTATATGGTCGATGTCGTAGGTAGGGTAATGTTTTTTTGTCGTAGGTAGGGTAATGTTTATTTGCTAACTGAGACGAGTTCATCGTCCTTGAAGTTTGAAGTTCCACAGCGGCATCACTGTACTCCCATTCATGACCAGCGCTTCGCACCAGACAAGACTGAAGATCGAATGAGCACGTGCCGTGTATTGCTTGGAGTACAGCCACCTTCATGCCTGGCCATCTTGCCTCCCCCCCAGCTGTTCATCATGTTCACCGTAGTGGGGCATTCGTTTAGTTCCGCCCGCACATTCGCGATTTGTGCGCCGCCTGTTAGTTGTCGCTCCGACTCTCTGTCACCCGGACGCCCGCGATGCTGGCGGCGAGCTCATTGTCCGGCAGGCCAGGTCGACGTCTCGTCTCTTCTTCGTCTCAGTTTGGCATGAAGGCGTGGCGCAGGATTCCTCGCTATGAGCCCAACGCAGAGTCGCTCCAGAGTCCGCCACGTCCGTGGCTCGCGGCCGACGCTGACGTGGGCATCACGCGCGTATCCGCTAGCGACGAGCAATGGCGCTACGAGATCTCGCTGCGCTTCCCGCAGGCACACACGTTGTGGCTCGTGCAGCGCTCCTACGCCGACTTCCAGCGCTTCCACGCGGCCATCGACGGCGCGTTCCACGGGGTGATGCACGCTCGCCGCGTCCAGCTGCCTAAGCCGTCGCGGCTGGTCTGGGCGCAGTCCGCGCGCGCCACGGCGGCCGACAAGCTCCGCAAGCAGCTCAACAGCTACCTGCACAAGCTGCTGGAGATCGAGAGCGTGCATGCGTCAGACGCGTTCCGGGCCTTCGTGACGCCACGGCCGGAATCTGACGACAGTGAAATTGTCCAGGAGAAGGAGGACGAGTGCGGCGACGAGCTGCCACGATGCGTCGCGCGGTCCAGCAGCTCAGCCAGCACCAGCACGACGCGCAGCTCCAGGGACAGCGTGGACGGAGTGCCGCTCGACCTGCCGGCGCCGTTTCCGTGGCGAGTGCCGCCGCCCGTCATGGCGCCGTCCAAGTGTGACGAGCTGGTGCGTTTCGGCGGCACGATCGTGTTGACGGCGCTAGGAGGGCTTTCGGTCGGGTTGACGAAGCGCAGCGCGCTGTCTGGTTCGCAGAAGGCGGCGGCGGTGGCGGCGGGGGTGGCGGGCGTGGCTCTTACGGGCCCGTTGTCTGCGGTCTTCGCGCTCAGTGCCCTTGGAGGAGGCGTTGGCAAGTATCAGCTGAATAAGGCGTCGTACCTGAGTGTCTGCAAGCCGATGCACACGGATAGAGACACGGGAATTGAGTTCATCGTGGAGAGCGCCGAGCAGTTCTCTGGCCCACGACGTGCAGCGAAATTCGGAGACGCCATCCACTTGTACTGCCACAAAGTGCGCAAGTCGGTGCGCGTAGTGGCACCGCCCGACTCGAAACGAGGCCACGCTATGGCGGCGGGGGCGGACTCGTGCAAGACCACGTTGAGGCTGGTGTCACCGTACGGACACACGGGGCCGCTTCGATGTGGCAGCCAAGTCTTCATGCAGCTCGTCGATGGCGAGTGGGCCGGGCAGCTCCTTGGCGTTCACGGTGAGTTTATCACGGCTACCAAGTATTCGCCGGTGGTGTTCCGGTTGGGGGCCATGAACGACCGACATGACGTTGCTGATTGCCCTGAGACAGCATTGAAACCGGAACCGCAACCAGCTCAGGTACAGCGACCATCGTTTCCTCCATTAGCTCCGAAGACCGCGACTTCGTTCAAGCTGCGCGTCATGGTGTACAACGTGTGGCTTCTTCCGAGCTTCGTGTCCTCCTTCAACGAGAAGATCTCGCCCTGGGCTTCGCAGCGCGCTTCAGCCATTCCGCGCTGCTTAGGGCCACTGAATGTAGACGTTGTGATCTTCTGCGAGGCTTTTTGCAGCTCAGCGCGCGAGAAGCTCGTGTCGGGGATGAAGTCGCAGGGCTTCATCTACGAGACGAAGGTTGTGGGCGATGTTTCTCTTCTCGGGTCGAAAAAGGCACTCGACGGCGGCTGCTTTGCCATGAGCAGGTACCCTCTTTCTAACTGCGAGGAGGTGATGTTCGGCACCGTCGCATCGGGCGGAGATCGGTATGCGGACAAAGGTGTCACGTACTTTCAAGTGCGAGTGCCCGTGAAATGCAGCTCAGGCTCCGAGGCGACCCAAACCGTGCATTTTGTTGGGACGCATCTCCAGGCTTGGGAGACGCCGATCGCCGTCGCCACACGGAGTTGCCAACTCGCGCTGATGCGTGACTTCGTGGACTCTCTTCGTCTGCCGAAGCACGAGCCGGTCATCTTTGCAGGCGACTTGAACGTCAACAAACACGCGGATGGCGCACAATCAGCCGATGGCGAGTACTCGGCCATGCTGGATCTGTTGGGTGTCCGTGAGCCGGAGCTTCACGCCAACTCGCCTATCTACAGCTTTGACCCCAACACAAACAGCCTCGCAGTTGCCGGCCCGAGTTCTGGAGGTGTGACTGAGCGTCTGGACTACGTCATGATGGAACGCAGCCATCGCCAGCCTCTTGAGGCTTCAACTGAAATCGTTCAACTCAAAGCCACAAAACATTGGGCCCCTTCTCGAGGCGTGGCGGATGAAATCCTCATGGACTTGTCCGACCACTACCCGGTAGTCGCAAATTTCCACTTCTAGTGGAAACTTTGCCAAAAACTAACTTATCAAAACTTGCCGTCATTGAAGTGATCCTTGTATAGAGGAGTGACTGTACTTTATCCCCATTTCCCATTTTTACGTCTGAGACACAATCCTTTTGCCACGTCGACGCCAAGTACGGTATGAAGTTCTGGCTGTACTCGAGCGCGAGCCTGGCGGCCTGCATGGGGCTGCTCTGGTACACGTACGCGACACGGCAGCAGTTCTACCCGTCGGTCATCTACCTGGTGACGTCCAAGGTGAGCGTTCTGGTGCTGGGCAACGCCGGCCTGGTGCTCACAACGCTCCTGGGAAGAGCCTTAAAGTCTCTCTTTTTCGGCTCTTTAAGGGATGCCGAGGTGGAACTGCTGCACGAGAACGTGCGCTACGCCGTGACGGAGACGTGTCTGGCGCTCACGATCTTCCGGGACGAAATTTCGTTCCACGTCATGGCGCTGTTCACGGCCCTCGTGTTCCTCAAGATCTTCCACTGGCTAGCCCAGGCCCGTATCGAGTTTATTGAGCAGACGGATGTCATCTCTCGGCTCACACACGTGCGGCTGGTGACGCTCATGGCGTTGCTGACGGCTGTGGATACGGGCTTCGTGGTGCTGTGCACGCTGCGGGTCATGGAGATGGGGCCGTCCGTTTTCATCCTCTTCGGATTCGAGTTCCTGATCCTGCTGGTGACTATTGTGGCCACGTTCTTGAGATATGTGCTTTACGTGGTGGACTCGAGGATGGACGGAGCCTGGACAAACAAGTTCACGTATCTCTTCTATCTGGAACTTGTGTCGGAAGTCACAAAGTTGGTCGTGTACCTGGTAAGGAAAAATTGCATTTCTGCTGAGATTTTATTTCATTCGGAGCACTAAAGTTTTTGTTTTTGTTTTTGCAGGTATTTTTCATGCTGATCTTCACGTACTATGGCATGCCGCTGCACATTGTGCGCGACCTGTGGATCTCCATCAAGAACCTGCAGCGCCGCATCGCGTCCTACTTCCGATACAGGAAAATCACGGCGCACTTAAACGAGCGCTTCCCGAATCCGACCGAGCAGGAGCTGCAGGAGACGGACCGGACGTGTATTATCTGTCGGGAGGAGATGACCCCGGATGCCTGCAAGAAGCTGCCGTGTTCGCACATTTTCCACGTCGACTGCCTCAAGATGTGGGTCCAGCGTCAGCAGACGTGCCCCACCTGTCGCTCGACCATTCCAACCGGACCGCGTCGTCCTGCGGCCGTTCCGGAGGGGCCACCAGCCCGCGCTCAAAGACCCGCTGCGGACAATAATGCAGCTCAAGCACCGGCAGCTGATGCGCAGCCGCGTGCAGAAGCAGGTGCTCCTCGCTTCCGGCTCGGCGTTGCTTTCGGACGAGTTGTTCCTCCCGTGAACCAACCTGGGGCTGCCGGTGCTGCTGCCCCTGCAGGAACAGATCAAACCGCGACACCGCCAGCTTCTGGCGGCGCTCCTGCACTAGGTCACCAGTTTGCTCCAGGGTATCCGAACCCGTACATGTCGCCGATGATGTTTGGTCCTGGCATGGGAACTCCGTTTGGCTTTGGAATGCCCGGTGCGTACGGCATGCTGCCACCTTTTGGCATGCCGCCACTCGGCCACGTGCCACCCCAGGGGCAGCAGGCAGCGATGGACCCCGACAGTATCCAGCGCCAGATCGACCTCCTGCACGCTCAGCTTGCAGTGCTTCAAGCATCAGCAGCACAGTTTAGCGCTCCTCCGCAGACTCCGAGTGTACCACAGCCTCCTGCCTCTTCTGCCCCAGTTGCACAAGCTCAACGGACCCAGGCCTCTCCAGCTCCAGTATCGGCCCCAGTTGCGGCTTTTACAGTCCCGGCAACTGCTCCTGCTGTTGATCCTGTGCCTTCGCCAACGGTGGATGCGGCCGCTTCAACTGCAGCGTTGCTAGAGGAGAAACGTTCGGCTCCATCGTCGACTCAGCAGCAGGAAAGCGCTCCGTCAGCTGTGCCTGCTAGTGAGCCTTCAGCTTCGCTTCCTGTCGAGTCGCAGATCCCCTCAGCACCGAAGACCGAAGCTGAGCGTCGTCGGGAGGAACTGCGTCAGCGTTACGCCCGGATCTACGGCAGCTCCGACAGCGAGAAGAAGAGCGACTGATCGAAGGGCGACAGCGCTTCGAGCGCCTTGGTAATATAACACCTGGAAAGCCGACGCATCAATAGTGTTTGCTCATTTACAGAAGACACTGGCSTCAATATTTGGAGTTAGCGWGTATGTGCATGCTGTCAYTGGCAGAAATGTGGAACTGGTGCTTTACTTTCCATTTTCACTGTCGTGACACAGTGCATCACCCAACCAACACATACTACTGTAGTACGAACACATACTAGTACGAAACAAAGTATAAATGACATGAACGGCACACACGGCGAGGGACTCATTCTCTAAGATACCGTCAAGAAAGAAGCCCCCGCTCACCAAGAAACCCCGCCTAACCTTACCCCCCCTCACCGCGAGGGAAAATATGCTCTTTACAAAATTCAAGTCAAAAATGCTCTTATGCAGCTTATAAAAAAAAATAAACAGCAACTAAATGTTGCGCTTATGTGAGGCTCTCCTCCTTAGTTTCCCCCCCGATCTTGATTCCATGTGGGCTTTCACATCCAAAATGCAGACTGCAGCTGAAAGGACGATCTGGAATATCAACAATACTATTCGAATGTCGTTTATCTCACTCGGCTAGACCTGCGACTACATCGCTCTGCCCCCCGTTGAATTTCGTGCAACTGTAACTTTGCACTAGATCTCAATTGCTATGGTCTTGTCAACGTTCACCAACTCAAAAATGACGTCAAGGCTCAACATGAATTGAATGAAGTAGGATGGCTGACGGCTGCTTGCAGTGTACATCTCTGGACAAAATGGGTTCTGGTACTGGTCTTACCGGGATTTGCTAGGACGAACGAGACACTTGTCGCGCAAATTACTCGCGAGCACAGTCGCTTTCGGTCGCGGAACTTCTAGGACGTTGCGGATCTCTCCGTCGCTCAGCGCTTCCGCGTGGATGTCCATGATATACCGAGCGAGCGGCGGCGCCTGGCCCAGACCATGCAGCTCAGCGAATAAACACCAAACCATTGGTGCCACCACGCGGTAATCTTTCATCAATACCAATCCATCCCTGGCTGTGTCTGGTCGGCCAGGGGCGTCGTTCCCCAGCATCTCGCGCCAGTTTTGGTGAAGCAACGTCTCGTTGGAAATGGGACCGGGTTCAGGACCACCTCGAGCAACGAAGTCTACCCACCGGGCCATCCACTTCGAGTCAATACAGAACCAGCACTCGCGTCGGACGAGGACCGCCTTGTCGTAGTGCATGATCAATGAAAGCTCGAGTTTGCGGCGCTTATCGAAATCTTCTTGAAAAGGAGGCAGCGTGGGGGCACGACGAATGGTGCTTGGGTGTAACAAGCTGGAGTTCTGCTCCACTTGTTGGGCCCTGGGTGGTAACCGGAAGACCAGCGTACGAGGCTGTTGGCTCAGCTCACCCAGTCTTGCACTTACTTGATTCAGCGTCGAGCGTGAGAAATCATCGCCATTGACACGTACTAACACCGAGCCTGGCACGATATCTCCGTTGCGCTCCAGCGCACCCTTCGATCCATCACGTAACTTGGCGAACCCCATCACAACCGCACAGTCCAGCACGCCGCCATCCAGATTGAGCCCCAACGGACCAGGAGGAGCCACGACAGTCACGTACTCGGCATCATAGTCATCTTCAACAGAGTCATCTCGGTCCAGTTGATTTGTCTGGACTATGAGCGACGCAGCAATTGTGCCAGAGGAAACGTTAGATGCCATTGACAGAGGCACCGGCGACGGCTGATGCGGTTTCTGCGGTGACAATTCCTCAGGCTGTTGTTTAGCCTCAACAGGCTTCCAGCTTACCCCTCTGCGGCTCGTTTGGCCAGCCGCATCCAGGTCTTCGTCGCTATCGTCATCACTCGAGTCGTCGCTGTCAAAATGATGAGTCTCCGCTAATGCAGCCATCGTACCAAAAGACAATTCCGTGGGCATCGACGCAGACGGCTCCATAATCTCTATCGAGAGAGCTTTCACTGACCCGGGAGGCATCTGTAGTGGCGTCTCCGTCAACGGCTGCTGCATCGGCTTAAGTCTCGATTCCTCAATCGACGCCGGCTCGGGTGACGCGGAGCTCACACTATTTGCCAGTGGCGTACTACCTGTCGCCGACCCACCCAGGTTTGAGCCTGGCAATGTCCAACTCAAGTTGCCATCGCTGCCCTGATCGTCCACCACACGAATGGCTGATGCTCCAACGACCTCCTCCGCCACCCCAGCTTCGGCCACGTGAATCTCCTGGAACGATCCCCCAGCCGAGGACCCGCTCTCAAACAGCACATTGTCCACAGGGCCCTCCTCCTCCTCACTTTCACTCACTTCTTCTTCCTCTTCTCTCGGCAGCGGTCCTCTCCTCGGCGCAAACTGCTCATTCAGCGGCAAGTGACTTCTACTCTCCTGCTCAGTCACCTGCGTCAACGGTAAATGGATTTCTTCTTCTTCCTCTTCCTCGTCTTCTTCCTCCTCGCTCTCTTCCTCGTCTTCTTCTCTTGGTGGGGGACCTCTCCTAGGCGCGAACTGCTGACTTTTCGGCACAATGCTCTCCTTCTCTGTCTCTATTGGCACGTGGAACTTGAGAGTACGAGGCAACTGACTCGTCTCGCGCAGCAGATCGCCCACTTCATCGAAGCCTAGGTCCTCTTGAATGAAGTCATACTCGTTGACACCCACCAGCAGACTGCCAATAGCCACGCGGCCACTGGTCTCCACGGCTCCGCGTTGCTGTGGGTCCGACGGCGATACCTGCGCGAAGCCCTCGAGCACAGGGCGGTCCAGGTCGTCGCCATCCAGCAGGATGCCCAGCGGACCGGGAGGAACCTGCACCTCGACGACGGCGTGGTGGCCGCCGCCCATGAGCCAGCGAGCGCTGACGTTGGGCGCCATTGAGGCTACAGTCGAGCTGCTGCTTCCACCTGATTCAACGAGTGACCCAAATTGTCCAAAGATTTCACAATAGTGACATAAATACGACATTATTGAACTCACAGTGTTTTTTCTTCAGAAGAAAAGCGCGGATCCTATAAGCGGGTGTTTCGATTCCTCTTTTTCACTTACATGGCAGCGAATTCACCCTGCTTGAGTGCGTGTTTGCGCGTCTGGGTGAAGGTCTTCATGGCGCTCGACGTCTTCGTGATGCGGATGAACCAGTCCACGAACCACATGGGCATGACGGTGGACACGAACTCCATAACGTTGAGAATGGACGGCACCAGTACGCGCCACTGGTTCCTGCGCACGGCCTTGACGATCTGGTCGGCCACGAATTCGGGCGTGAGCCACCTGGTGTAGGGCGGCGGCTTGACGCCCTCGAACATGCCCGTCTTGATGAAGCCTGGACACACGACGGTTGTGTACACGCCCGAGAGTCCCGAGGCTTGCAGCTCCTGGCGCAAGCTCAGCATGATCCCGATGGCCGCGAACTTGCTAGCTCCGTAGTCCACCATACCAGGGGACCCGAAGATGCCGGCAGCACTGGCCACCGACACGATGTGGCCCTTGTTGCGCTTGGCCATAATGGGCAGGAAGGCCTTAATGGTCCAAAAGTGCGACGTGGCGTTCACGGCCATGGTGCGCTCGATCATGTCGTCCGAGGACTCGAGCACGGGACGGCCGCCGACGATGCCGGCGTTGTTGACCAGGATGTCCACGGCCTCGAATTGGCTGAGCACCTGCTCGCCGGCGTCGTACACACGATTTCTATCGGTCACGTCTACGCGGTAAAAGCGCGCCTGGCCACCCGAAGCCTCGATCTCCTGCACAAGCTCGCGCCCAAGATCCTCATGAAGATCCCAGACCAGCACGATGGCACCCAGAGCGGCGAAGCGCAGCGCCAGCAGACGGCCCAGCCCCATGGCGCCGCCCGTGACAACCACGACGTCGCCCTTGACAGACTTCTGCGGCCAGATCCAGTTGAACATGTTCCTGACGATGCGAAAAGGGGAATGACGCCCGTCAGGCCTTAACTTGAGAAATGTATTGATGATGGCTCTGAGCTGATAACGAATGCTGCCGTAATTCAAATCTGATCTGGCAGAGACGTGAGACGTTGATTTAGTGGGCTATATATGTAGTTCTGGAATTCTTAATAGTCAATCTAAGTGCTCTATTATGGGTACAGCATCTTTATTCGGAAAGAAGCCTTGATAATTACGCCTCGGGCTTCAACATAGGCCGAAAGTTCTAATTGACGGCTGGCCCGCCATGCTGTTTTGGTGCATGGTTTTCCCGCGACTCTCGCTGGTGCCAAACTCGCTGGTGCCAAAGCCCGGATGGACGCGCATCTGGTGGAACCTCTTCATGGCGTTCAGTGGGAGTCGTTAATGGTACCCCCGATTTTCGTATTCGCACCCGATTGTGCCAGCACAGTGGTACACAGTTTCTAACCTTATTTAATTTCTAATACACTCTGCGCTATCATTCCGACACAGAAGACAAACAGACACACAGCGCACACCCATGCGCTCCACAGGACCCCACCGCCAAGACGCTCGCGCTGCACAGGACCCCACCGCCAAGACGCACGCGCTGCTCAGTACCTCCACGCAGGCCGCGCTCGTCGCCAAGACGCCCCCCCCTGTACAGGACCCCCACGCAGGCCGTGCTCACTGCCGCCGAGACGCCCCGGTGCACAGCTTCTCCACGCCGGCCGCGCTCGCCGCCAAGACGCCCCCGCTGTACAGGACCTCCATGCAAGCAGCGCACGCCGCTGAGACGCCCCCGCTATATTCCGCCCAAGGCTTCCTCTATTTCAGGTCAACCAACCGTTTCCGTGAGCACTTCCGGTTTCTCCGCTTTGGCGTGATGGTATTCCCGTTTTGGCGTTGCCCCCCACTCTCCATGGACGTCATTTCTACAAGTGAAACCGAGCAACCTGGGAACACTGGAACACCACAGCTCAGCACAGAGGGCAATGAAGACGGCGGTGTGTACACTGAGCGTGACATGATGACAGAGAAACTTTGGAAGCTCGATTGCCATCCCATCTCCAGTTTTGCGTCGATTGAACTGGCAGAGAAAGCTATCGACGCTACCGCTCGCGCAGAAGGGTACTGCGTTATCACGCTTCGTTCAAAAAAACAACTCGTCGAGAGAGAAGGTGTTTGTGGAGTTCGCATGCCACCGTCACGGGAAACCAAGGGAGTACAAGCCGAAACCAGGGGTGAAACGTCGTCAGAGGAGGAAGACGAGGAAATGCAACTGCCCTATGCGGATCTATTTGGTCATCAAGAAATTGTTGGACTATTCAGTACCGTGGCCTAGAGTCAACACATAACCGCGAAGGATCGCATTTGGCGAGCTCCCATCCAGCACATCACCAGTCAGACCTTACGCCTGAAGTCGTAGCGATTACCGAAACTGACTTCAGACTCGGGATCAGACTAGCTATGACCATTGAGCGCCTAGTTGCAACCAATGCCGACATTGCTGTTACAGTCGTAGATATCTACAACACGAGAAGAAGGTAGGAAAAAAACTTTTGCAGGACAAGTCTCGGATGGAGCATCTTCTAGAGCAACTCGATACTGATAAATAGTACGCGACCCATAAAGTCGACTCCTGCAACCGGCTCACCCATCTTTTTGTGGCTTACAAGCCGGCCGTTGACATATTCAGAGATCATCATGATGTCCTTCTAATGGACTGTACGTACAAGACGAACTACTTCAAGATGCCACTTTTGAACATTGTCGGAGTTACTGGAATGAACACCACAATTCACGTGTGCCAAGTATTCATGAGAGGTGAGAAACAAGAAAATTACAGATTTGCTACGGAGCAGCTCGATGCAATGATGAAGACATTTAACATTCCGCTTCCTCAAGTGGTACTAGTGGATTGTGAAATCGCACTTTTGAATAATTTGGAGATTATTTTCCCCTCTGTGCCGGTGTTGTTGTGCGTTTGGCACGTGGAGAAAAATGTTCAAAACCACGCCCGACGAGGAGCTCTCCTGCAAGTTAATGATGAAGAAGCGTCGACACCCACCAAGACGGTGAAAAGAGATTCTCCAGAACATGAAGAATTTTGCAAAGCATTTCGAGCTGTAATCAACTCGAAGACACTAGAGTAGTACGAACAACGTCATCAACATTTGCACAATCTCTGTTCAACAGAAGCTCAGTATGTCGACAAAACCTGGTTGGATATATGGAGATACCACATCGTGCACTTCTGGACGAACAAATCTGTTCATTTCGGGCTTCAAGCCACTTCCCGTGTTGAAGGTTATCACTCTTCTTTGAAAAAGTGGCTTCACAACTCTGAAGGCGATCGTCTAACTATTTATCAGAAGATGAGTATCCTCAATTCGAAATAAATATCGGACTCTCTTGTCAAGAGTGTCAGGATTTTAGATTCCGAGCTCTTTCGAGATGTGAAAGGTGTTATTCACGCCCACGCACTTGTGGAGTGTCTAGAGCAAAAGCGAAGAATCTTCCAGGGCACATGCACATGTTTTTTTTACATACAATGGGCATTCCGTGTGTCCACAAGCTCTGGGAAATGTCATCTTCGGATTGCATTTTAAAGCCCGAGGATTTCCATCCTCACTGGTGGACAAATCGCTCAAGCGCTCAACTAACATTGCCTCCTGCTATGCTTGCTCCGCTCCGTATACCTGATCGACGTGCTGCCAGGGCAATCGAAAATGCCAACAAGAGAAAACGAACAAAAGGTTCTGGAACTCGAGGAACTCGTCGGGACCCATCAGGATTCGAGTTACCTCCACACATCCCACATTTGTCTGCAGTGTTGGAGCAAACACAGGAAACCCCGTACAAGCTAGCCGGACTAGATAACAACGCATACATTATATATATAATATACCTGCATCCATACACTACACCGACTTGATGATCCACGGTGCAGCGCAATCGTGTTGGCGGCGAGCGCGGCCGGCGTGGAGAAGTTGTGCAGCGGGGGCGTCTCGGCGGCGGCGAGCGCGGCCTGCGTGGTGGTCCTGTACAGCGGGGGCGTCTCAGCGGCGTGCGCGGCTTGCATGGAGGTCCTGTACAGCGGGGGAGTCTTGGCGGCGAGCGCGGCCTGCATGGAGCACTGGAGCACGATCGGCTTGGCGGCGAGCGCCTCCGGCGTGGAGAAGCTGTGCACCGGGGCGTCTCGGCGGCAGCGAGCACGGCCTGCAGGAAGCACTGGAGCGCGATCGTCTTGGCGGCGAGCGCGGCCGGCGTGGAGAAGCTGTGCACCGGGGCGTCTCGGCGGCAGTGAGCACTGCAGGAAGCACTGGAGCGCGAGCGTCTTGGCGGCGAGCGCGGCCGGCGTGGAGAAGCTGTGCACCGGGGCGTCTCGGCGGCAGTGAGCACGGCCTGCGTGGAGGTCCTGTACAGGGGGGGGGCGTCTTGGCGACGAGCGCGGCCTGCGTGGAGGTACTGAGCAGCGCGTGCGTCTTGGCGGTGATGTCCTGTGCAACCCGAGCGTCTTGGCGGTGGGGTCCTGTGGAGCGCGTGCGGTGTGCGCTGTGTGTCTGTTTGTCTTCTGTGTCGGAATGATAGCGCAGAGTGTATTAGAAATTAAATAAGGCTAGAAACTGTGTACCACTGTGCTGGCACAATCGGGTGCGAATACGAAAATCGGGGGTACCATTAACGACTCCCGCGTTCAGTGTGCCTGGCCAAGTCGTAGAAGCCGATGGGCCAGTAGCCACACGATAGACAACATGGGAAGCCGCCACTGGTTCATGAGTACGGCTCATCGGCCGCGTAGGCCGGACTGAGCCACGTCGTGAGCATGGGCGCTCTCACGCCTTCAAACATGCCCGTCTTGATGAAGGACGGGCAGACGACGGTCTTGTGAACGGCCGACAGCCTGCTTATCAACAGCTGAGCTGTCTTAGCCACGCAGATTGAGGCTCGCAGGTGCGCGGCGAGTATCAGGAAGCATCCGAGCCCAACTTCGACTGGGCGGAGTTGGCGCGTTCCAGCGGTCGTTCGACGCCTTCCGCCCGTTTGTGTAGCACCTCTCCGAGGACTTGCATACCACAGTCGACGAGGGAGGCGCAACAGCGCCCGACTTACTTGTCGCGAAGCTCCGAGCGCTGAAGGCACGCCAAATCATGGCAACGTTCAGCAGCTTGAAAAGGAGACCCCACCACCAGCACAATTGGTGGCGCTTCGTTAAGGCTCGCCGCGAGTTTGACTGTACGTCGGCGAAGATCACCAACTGGATCGCTGACCCCCACTTCCAGTTGGCTGCAAGCAGGGAGACATCCCTGCTCCCAAGTTCTCCACCAGCTCTATGACGAGGGCTAGCGTTTCGTGGACGCACGACTTCAACTACCGGCACGGTCCGCCACTACCGGTTCCGCCGACACCTCCTCGACAGCTCGGGACGACGCTCGTGCTGAGCTCTGAAATGCAGAGTGTCAGGGATCAGTAATACGTCGGGTTGACTTATGGGATGACAGCGTGCCGTCGCCCCGCCAGCAGCAAGTAGCAGACATTGAGCGGCAACAGGAGGACAGCGGAGCGGAGGACGAGAGGACAGCAGCAGAAAGGACAAGTGTATATCAAGCAGCAGCGGGACGGACAGCAAGAAGGACAACAGATACAAGCAGCGACGGCAGGACACAAGCAGCGACATAAGGCTGGTGGTGGGCCCAAGAGCCGATGGCCTGGCCCGTGGGTTAGCGCCGCCACCCGGCCGCAGAAGATCTCAAGTGCGAAAGGTCGCCCAAGGGCCCTATCGAGCGGCCTCCTTAGCAATGGGCGGTGAAGAATGCCCCAGCAATGGGTGCGCTCCCACCAAGGACCCATGCGCGAGCGCAGAGTAGAAAATAGCAGGCAGTTCGTCTTTTGCCAAACAGCCAAGAAGAGCTAACAGCAAATAAAGAAGCCGCGGAAGCCCGCACTAGTGAACGCTCAGAGAAGCCACAGCCAAAGTCCGTAGTGTGAGAAGAAGAGAACACGGGTAGTCGAGCCCCGTATAACTGGTAGTCAAGCCCAGTTGAGTGGTAGTTGAGCCCAGTGGTTGTTGTGCGGTAGTCGAGCCCGTCACAGGTCGTTTGGCAGTCACACAAGGGTAGTTGAGTCCCCCGGGTAGTCGAGCCGCGAAGACGGAGCGGCATGTACAACCGGTAGTTAGTTTGAGAGTAGATMTTCGGACCTGAAGCAGCACCTGCACGGCCGAGGGGAGAGTGGACGCTGACTGTTGTGTGTGTATTCGGTGTCAGCGAGGTCTATATTTGCAGCAGTCAATGGACATTGCCACCGGGCATCTGTGTTCTAGCTAAACACAGACCTGACACGGTACGGGGTGTGAGTGGGAACATTACTGATCCGTAAAAAAATAATGTACTGGCAAATTAATGCATATTTTAGCAGCGCATTATGTATGCCAAACATTATTTATTCCGGGGTGACGTGGCACCTTGCGGATAGCAATTACGCGCTTGCCACAAAAGACCGGGCCCCCACCGCCACACCTTTTACGGCAAGCGGCGGCAATTCATAGCTTTGCTGTTGAAAGGTGTGGATGTGGGGCTGCTCGTTCTGCCTCGCAGCATCCAGCATGACTGGTTCTGGGAGGCCACGTGGCCATCTGCTGCAGCTGCAGTTTCTTGTAGGCGCCGGGATAGGCGAACACGGTAAGGAGATGCTGGTTGTGTAGGATGCACCAAGGAAGGTGCCATGCATGTATCAATTCACTTCTACTATCCCATTCTACTACTTACATCTCCGTCCGTCACGACCTCAAGCTAACAGGTTATGAGCCCAACAAGCGACGTCGCTGTGCCGAAGGACAAGCTGACGGGTGGAGAACCTCAGCGCGAAAGGTTGGATAGCGTGGGAGGTGTAGCTAGAAGCTAAGATGTCTGAGGTGCAACCCAACTCGTCAGATTCGCAGGTTGATATGCTGCAACTCCTCCAGGGACTAACGGAGCGGATGGGGAAGATGGAAGCTTCTCAGGCTTCATCGGAACGAATGCAAGCGGAAGGGTTCAAGGACGCGCTAGAGAAAAGCGTGTTCGGGTCGTCGCTCGGGCTGGGCAACGAAGATGCGTCGGGTGTAACGGGGCCAAAGGCTGCCGATACGTAAACTTTCGCTAGGGTTGTGAGGAAGCAATGTCTTGGGCTTTAGACCAAGACACGTGGAATTATAAGCAAAATTGACTCTGAGTGATATTAAAGTACGGTCGCAAAACCGTACTTAAGCCGAGCTCAGCTGACAGCCACCGATAGAGGTGCTGCACGCTAACTGGCTAATATGCATACTAAAGGGCGACTTCTGTCCAATGACAGAGTGTCAAGTCACAGTCTGTTTGGACTGTGACTTCTACCTACTTTTGTAACGGGAATCGTCCCGTTACATCACCCCCCACTTGAGGTAGCAGGCACCCGTCTGCTTAAGAGAACACGCAAAGAGAAAGAAAGACAAGAGGAGACTACGGCTGCAGCTGTCCTGGACGAGACGACGGGGACCGGGGAGCGGTGATGGCTGAACGTCGGCGCCAACGGCTTATCGAGCGTGCGCGCGCGCACGCTCCCACAGCGACGAGAAACTTCGACGCGAGCGAGGCCGCACAACTCAATCGGCCTCGGAGCCAGAAGCCACGGAGATGAGCCAGACGAACACCCGCGAGGGCATCCAGACCGAGCTGGCGCGCTGGGAGCTCTACGACATCAGCGGCGCGGTGAATCCCGCGCCTGCGTCCGAGATGCGCGAGCAGTTCCGCCGCTTCCGCGCCTCGCGCGGCAAGCCTGTCGCCGGAGTCCGCGAAGATTCGCTGAGGCTGTCGTGGAACGCTTTCATCCGTCGCTGGAACGTCGAGCCGGACTTCGCCGCTATCTTGAGACAACGCGAGTCGGCGCGCAGTCGATACGGTCTGGGCACGCTGCGCCAGGACCTTCACAACGCGTGCTGGG
>KV737776.1:8098-18542 GCA_000500225.2 Phytophthora pinifolia | reverse complement strand
ATGACAGAGTGCCAAGTCACAGCCTGTTTGGACTGTGACTTCTACCTACTTTTGTAACGGGAATCGTCCCGTTACATCGGGAGTCGCTCGAGAGAACGCCACAAGGGAGTGGGCAGGGATACGTCACGCCACCGGCCTACTTCGCGCTCCACCAGCCAGATTACGGACTTGGGCCACCCCAAGGACCACCAACACCAACGGTGCGGGCACCAGTGCCGTCGTTGACATCGGCGGACCACCCACCAGCACATGCGCGCGCTCCAAATGCCAGCGCAGCGCGCTGACCCATGTATCCCAGATGCAAGGCAGAGAAAGCTCACCAATCGTGAATTCGACGGGCGCGAGCTCTACCAAGGTCTTGGAAGCGGATTCTTTCAGTGGGGAGTTCGTTTCGTGCGGCAAATGCGCTACGCGGAAGCTGCGAGCGGCTTCACTTGGACCGAGAACGTGAAGGTGGATCCGCTGTGTCACCACCTGGCTGGAGTGGCAGAGCGTTACTATGGAGGGCTGGTGGGCTGAAAATTCCACGTTGGACACGTGATGCAGCAGTTGCTGAATACCTTCAACGGGAGCATAACGCCCGAGCAGAGCATGAAGTTGTTCGCGTCGGCAAAGAGCGCGAAGGCAACTGGACAGAGCACCACCTATATTTAGTTGCCGTCAGCGAATCCTGCGGCGGTGCCGATAATCTGGTGCTGGACAACATCGTGCGGTACGCCGCGACCGAGATGCGCGGCATCATGCTTTCTAGGCTGAATCTGGCTCGAACAGACTACCTGCGGCAGGCCGAGGAGCTGGCACAATTCGCTCAATCGGCCGAGAGGGACATGAAAGGTTCGCGCGACAAGAGGACGAAGCCTCGCAGGTGTTACATATGCGGCTCTGAAAGCGAGCTGCCCAGAGCGCGCGGGCAAGGAAGCTGATGATGATGTTAACATCACGCTGACTGGGCTGGACGTGGCGATGGCGGCCAGGGACCCTCGTGAACAACGAAGGCCTGCTCGAGAACCCACGAACGTCCGCGTGGCAGCAAATGGGGAAATCTTTCAAGTCACCAAGCAAGGAAGCGTCGTGCTGATGGTGACAGTGGACGGGAAACCCAAACGAGTACGGCTGCTGGATGTGCAGTACGCGCGACGCGCTCGCGAAATCTCATATCCTACGGAAGGCTGAAAAAAAGGGTACACGCTGAGCTACAAAGACGGAAGGCGGGTGCTCGCGGCCAACGGGAGTGAGGAAACTGTACTTGACGTGGACATGGAGAACACTATCCTTGTGGTGAGAGTGACGACGGCTCAGTCGGCGCGTAACGCCATTATGGCCATGGTGGACGCCCTGCAGAAGAAGCCGGATAGCGACGTGCAAGAAGGAACACCCCTACAGTTTCGAATGGCACTAGACCCGGCATCAGGGATACGACTACTGATCGCAAGCGCGTAAACTGCCTGGCCTACGCGCACAAAGAACACCCAGAGCAGGAAGGACACGGGCTGCCACTTTCTCGGGAGATGCAGTGCTCTACGCGGCACACGTTTTTAATCGTAGCCCCATCAGTGCGAGTGCGAGGCGGCAGTCACCGCTGGACGTGATCACGAAGCGTACGGCTGTGTCGAGTGATATTGTGGTTTTTGGGTCACCCTGCACGGCCCAAGGAAGAAGAACCTGGTCGCGCGTGTCCAGCCCGGAATAATCGTCGGAATCTCCGGGGAAGCCAAGGGGTACAAAGTATAACTTCCAAAGGAAAAAGTGATCAGCATATCCAGAACGTCGAAACGCTCACAGACCAACAGAACGACCTCTTGCTGCGCCAGCACTTGGAGGGCAGTGTGGACCGGCGGCCAGCCGAAGCGGATCAGGCGGAAGGCAGGAAAACGACATCACCACTGTGGACATGCGAGCGCCACATGACGAGATCCGCAGCCAGGATGGTCGCGGGAGGAGCCGCCGCTAGAGCAGGATGTTCTCTCCCTCCTTACCTTCAAAGGACTTGACACGCAGCATGAGTGGTTTCGGTCGGTCCGACCTCTCCACATTCGGAGTACGCGTCGCGGACGCGACCGACTCTCCCATCCTTCTTTGAAGGTGCTCCAGCAGAGCATTCTCCTAATTAGAGAGCGCCCCCCAGACGCAAGTTGACCGCGTCGGGACCTTGTGCAGCGAGATGCTGCACACGCCCTCAGGACCCAGCAGGGACATGAGCTTATTAAGCCCGTCCTGTTGGCTCTGAGTCAAGTTACCAAATTGGTCCATCCTCACAGAGGATTCAGTCGTTCCTAGTATTGACTACAAGTACTACCAAGTGCAGCGGGGCTGCAGTAGCTCTTCGCTTAGAGGAAGCTTAATTAACCTTCGTTCTTACACCAAGAACAGGGGTGAGTCAAGGGTAATGCCTACCTTCTCCTAGAGACTATAGAGACCTTATGGAAGGTACCTCTGCTCTACTGTGTGTTTTCTAAACTGAATATATGAATCTTATGGGCGGCCGAGCCGCCCCTTGGGGTAAATATCTTTGCCTGACTATCTACCCAATCATATGCAAGTACGTGGCTCCGAGCCCACGTACTGACTACTTGTTATGAACTGAGTACTGAGTACTGCTTTAGTTTACGGTGTGGACACACCAATGCCACGTGTCTCACACCAACTGTGTAACAACACGTTACAGTGGATCCGCGCGGGTATTTCTGCGCACGGGATTCGATGTCGGTTCGGCCTTGAGCTACTTGAGCAGGCCTTGTCGATCCGCAGAAGAAGTGCGTGGTCTGGATCTGTTCCTTCCCTGAGGTTGCCTTGTTCCCTTGCAGGGTTGTCCTTGTTGCTTTCCGTTGCTTGCCGCTTTCAATAGCGGGATCTTGAGGGGTTGAGAGGTCGAAGGGCTCGCGCTGCCTGGCCAATCTATCCAGGGGGCTGCTATGTGTGCAGGAAGATCGCAAAGTTCACTTGATCTATGAACCTGGTGTGACGCAGGTCGCGTCACAGCACTGCTCTCCAACTGTCCGTCGCGCTTAAGTGTAACAGCCATTAGTAGTAGCGTACAGGCAGTGGAAACAGGGTAATTGACCGCGGCTGGACCGGCATAGACAACTTCACTTGCAGTGCTTGCTGTGCTAAGGTGGGTGAGAGATGCGTGTGCCATCACACGCGGTTCCGGAAAGCTGTTAATACAGTAAAAGTAAGTCTAACAACAACCGCTACGTCCTTGATGCGCAGCACCATCTCAGTGGTACGAAGCCAGCCATGCCTCTGCATACAGTCCTTGGTATACGCCAACAGCACATGCACGTGGCAGACTGGAGATCCGGTAAGTCACGGGGCTTCGTCGAACAGCGACGGTCCTAGTCCGCTAGGATACTTGTAGTTGAATGGGTTGCTGGCCGATGGCACTATACCACCGTCGTAGTAGCATGGCTTCCTCTGGAAACACACTATATCCTCACAACGACGCCTTTCACTGCCCGCACTGCGATTTCCAGGCAGGCCGTGATGAAAATACAGCGTTCAACATCATGTGGTTCGTTTGGGCCGGCTCGCTGAGCGTCTTCGAAGTGTGCAGCAGTGAGTGTTAGGTATGATCTCGGATCAGGGCCTCGCTACCGAGAGGGTGAATACTGTAATACTATTGGCTGAAAATTCGCAGCAGCTTTTTTTTTATTGCGCCCCACCAGTCTAAAGCGCAGCAAGGAAACCCCCTGGGCGTCGGCCATGGCGGACTCGGACGCGAGCTCTGGCTCCAGCAGCAGCTCCAGCTCCGACTCGGTGCTTATCCGCGTGCCGCTGGACCAGAAGCGGCGCAAGAAGCTGCGCGCGCAGCTGCAGGAGGACCAGCGGCGGCAGCAGTCTCTCTTGACGCCCAAACCCGAGCCTGAAGTCGATCGAAACAAGGTAAACAGCTCATCTCCCCTGCTATTAACCCTCCTCTTATTTAACCTTCCCTGCTATCATTTCCGTTAGGGCGAGCATATCTGCGTTATCTGCGAGCAGGAGGGCGACGACCTCGTGGTCTGCGCTGGGCCCTGCATCTCCGCCTTCCACGCTTCCTGTCTGCCGCCTGATAGTGGCGCCTCAGCGCATAGCGAGAACTGGCTGTGCCCCAGCTGCCAGACCAAGACGCACGCCTGCTTCCACTGCAAACAGAGGGGCCGGGAGACCTTAGCGGACGACGCGATGGCCGCTCCCAGCGCCGATGCGGGTCGAAAACCCGTTCGCAAGTGCCGCGCGCTCTCGTGCGGCAAGTTCTACCACCAGGACTGCATCACGCAGTTCCCGTTGGCTCGGATCGCTATCAACACGCACTTCATCTGTCCGCTGCACACGTGCGCGGGCTGCAATCAATCGGGCGCGCAGCAGGAGGCCGTGCGCTGCATGCGCTGCCCCGTGGCGTACCACGCGCGCTGCCTGCCGCCCAGCTGCGTGCAGATCTCGTCCAAGCTCATTATTTGCCCCAAGCACGCGGCGATCAAGGGGAAAGAGACGAAGCAGGAGGAGAAACCGATTTTGAAGCAGCTGGCGGACGTTCAGGCTCAGGAGACGGAAAACGAGGACGAAGTCATGTCGGAAGCGTCCGCTGTGAGCGCTAGTAGCGCCAAGAGGAAGGAGAAGCGCGAGAAACGAGAGAAACGCGACAAGAAGAAGAGGAAGAAGAAGAAAAGGAAGGACAAGCACAAGCGCGAGAGCTTGGGGGAGGACGACGAGCGAAAGGAAGACGACAGCGGCGGTAAGAAGCGCAAGCGCAGCAAGCGCGAGTCGCTGGAGGCGAAGGATGCAGGCGATCAACGCGTTGAGAAGACCAGTCCGTCGACTCCGTCCGCCAAGCGGACCGAGCCGAAACCATCGACGCTGTCCTCGCCTGCAGCAGGTTCCACTGATGCGGGAGCGTCACGCTCGCCAGCGTCCACGTTGGCGTTGTTCGAGAGCCCTGCGACTGCGTCCAAGCGGATACAAGAGCGTCTGGTGGAAGCGTTGGGCCAGAGTGACGAAGACGAGGACTCGGACGTCTCGACGGCCAGCTCTTCGCTGGTAAAGAAGCGCTCTAGCAGCCAACTCGTCAGCTCGGATGGTGGCGTTGCTTCGGCTGCAGGTGGCGTCTCACAGAAATCGGACTGGGCTGGGAAGCAAGAGCGCACCGAAGGCTCAACGTCCGAGGCCGCCCAGGAGGAGTCAACTACCAAGTCGCCTGTGCCCTCATCTCCGGTTCCTGACAGTCCTGTGGTTGATAAGGACTCGGTAGAAGCTCAGTCCTCCACAGAGGAGGAAGGTGCTGCGTCAAAGCCCGAGCAGAAGAAAGAACGCCGCTCGGACGGTCCAAGCACCGACCGCTCAGTCCAACGCAAGCTACCAGAATCAGTTGAAGAGTCCCTGAAATTGGAGATCCCGAGGTCTCCATCCGCAGGCGCGTCGATCGCTTCATCTTCAAGTGCTTCCCGACCAGGATTGACGCTTAAACATGTGCCGAGCGACGGTGACGAGGAGGAAGATGAAGAAGGAGCGACCCCAAACGCGGATACAACCCCGAGAACTCCGCGAGGAGGCCGAGGCAAGAAGAAGAGGAAGAACAAGTCGAAGCGGGTGCTCAGAAGAGCGACCAGCGAAGAGGAGGAAGAAGAGAGCAATGAGGCCAAGTGGGTCCAGTGTGACAGCTGCAAGAAGTGGCGCACGGTGCCGAGGGATTTCAATCTGGACGCGATGCCCAAGCACTGGTACTGCAACATGAACACGTGGGACATCCGGTTCGCGTCGTGTGCTGTAGCTGAGGAAGTGCTGAAGATCAATCCGTCGCCGCAGGCCGACAAGAGAAAGAGCAAGCTCAAGTCCAGATCCAAGTCAACGGTTTCCAACACGGGGGACGATGGCGAGTACTCTTCTTCTTCGGGATCGGGGCCTTTGAAGAGGTCTGGAGGGTCTCTGAAGGGCTCTGCCACGGACATGACGGCGTTGGAAGACAAGGAGAAAGGCTCGAGGGCTTTCAAGAACAAGGAAAAGGCGGCCAAGAAGCGCAAGATCACCAAACACCTCAAGGAGAAATACCGCGAGCTTAAGTGGGTGCAGTGTGAGAGCACTCAGTGTGGTAAGTGGCGCGTCGTCCCCGCATCCATCAACTTCGATCGGCTGCCAGCAGTATGGTACTGTCACCTCAACACGTGGGCCCCTGAGCTGGCCAAGTGCAGTGCGCCAAACCCTCCGGAAGTTGACGCATTCTTGCTCAAGCAGGCCAAGAAGGAAGGCTCCGCTCGTCCGTCCAAGAAGGCAAGATCTGCGTCATCCACTGGCGACGCCGCTCCTGCCGCCTCTGTGTCTGTGGGCTCTGGTAGCGGCATGACGCCGACATCTTCTGCCGTCGACCTTGTCGCGCTATGCAAAGCGAGCATGCCAAAGCACAGCAAAGGCTCAAAGTCGACGGGATCTGGGACGGGGACCGGGCCATCAACCACTGGTGCGGGCAGCAACGGGGACGGAGCGAACAACAGCTACGTCGCCAGCGCAGACAGCGGCAATACAAGCCACTCTTCCAAAGGAAGTCGAGGGCGAGGACAGAACTCGAGCGGGACGACCACAAGTGGCATCAAGAAGACGGTGCTGGAGTGGGCTCAGTGTGAAAAGTGCAACAAGTGGCGGAAGCTGCCCCAGCACATCAAATCCTCGACGCTGCCCGATAAATGGTTCTGCTCGATGAACCACTGGGACCCTTCGCACGCCAAGTGTAGCGTCCCCGAGGAAGCCGACCAAGAGCCGCTGCCTTTGCCGCCTCACCCTGGTTCGCAGTGGCACAAGGGAGGACACAAAGGCCCTCGTCCAAGGCGCGGCAAGCTCAGCTATTCAGAGCTTCTGTACGGCAGCACCGGACAACTGCGGAAGGCGTACACGCCCGAGTCCTCCACGCTGTCGTTCGAGTACGAAGGCACCACGTACCACCGCGATGACCAGTACAAGCACAGTAGTATGTATGTGTCCCCGGCGGCGATTGCTGCGGCAGCCACGATGGCCGGGTGGAGTGGAAGCGACCGAGTGAACCGGGAGACGAGCTGGAAGGCTGGAGCAGCAACCAGCAACGGCTCGAAGGTGGACGCGCTCGGGGCTGCTGTCCCTCCACAGGCCAGCGTGGATCGTGTGGCCGCCCTGGTGCTGGAAAGCATGGATCTCCGCCGTCGTCGCAGTGTCTCGGAGCTGTTCGATGCTGTCAACGCGGCAGAAGCAGGAGCTGAACTGGAATCGACGGGGCTGGCGTCGCTGGCGGTGGTTACCGCTGCCTTGGGGCAGCTAGAACGCCGTGGTTTGGTGGAGAAAGTGAGCGAGCTATTCGACGACAGCGAGGACGACGAGCCGGCAAGAAAGCGGAGGAAAACGGAGTCACTTTTCAGTGGCGCGTTCACCGTCCCCACACACTACCGCAAGGTGCCATCGCGGCCTCTGAAAGCGTCCAAGTGCTGGAAGTTCGGCACGAACATCGTGGCTCTCTCTCCGGTGAAGGACTCGTAAGACCAAGCGCGTAGAGATCCCCGGTGTCCGCGGAGGACTAACAAATGGTATGTAAGTGCATTATTCTCTCGGTGTTTGTTGCTGTGTGCATCTACCAGGCACCTCCAGCAGACATGATCTTCAGTAGCTCTCGGCGTTTACGGTGCAGTTTGGCTTCTTTGTCGGCGATCTCCAGGGGATCAAGACACTCGAGGCAGTACTGCTCGAAGAAAGCTGCGAGATCGGGGACGATCGGCTCCAGGCTCGAGACTGGGAACTCAGCACGTGGTTGTTGACCCAGTTGACTCGGAAGTGTCAGGACACTGGCGTTGAACACGGAGCTTCGGTTGGTCGGCGACTGCAGAGGAGATGAGGCACCAGTGACCGATCTCTTCGCTCGCTGAGGAGATAGCGGCAGTTCCCCTGCCAGTCTCAAGAACATGGCTTCAAGCTGATCGACTGAGGCGCTTGGAGCTGTGATGGTGGCTGGTGGGGGCGCAGAGGGAGCTGCTGCTTCGTCGCTTGAAGAGAACAGTTGCTTGATGTTCGACCAGGTCTACAACACGACAGGTGAGCGACGTCGAGAGAGAAAAGGAGGACGACGACGTACCATCTCTTCTTGCCGCTGTTCGAGCGTACTGGAGATGGAGGGGACGCATGCCAGCAGGACGTCACGCCAGCTATACAGACTCTCAGCAACGGCCAGGGTCTGCTGGTTACCGACGATCCTCATCGGCTCGACTGAAGAAGAGCTGGCAACGTGACCAGAAGCTGCCGTGCACAGGCTGCCAATCGCCTCGGCTACTCGAACATCGTACAGGAGGACCATTCCGCTGGAGAACTCGATCAGCGCCACGGGGAGATCTGCTGCTGCGGTGGATTCAGCGAGGCTCGTCATGGAGATGCCAGAGGGCGGAGACACCACTCGCATCAGTGCTGGCTTGCCGCGGCTCCGGACATCGAAGAAGTAGAGACGCTGTTGCGATTGGGACAGCGCTACGACGTACCCAGCTTGGCAGAACATGACGCTGCTGATCTCAGTGGAAGACGTTGTCGACTTTGGCTGCTCTCGCTCTTGGGAGAGGAACGCGTAGTCGATATCCTGCAGCATGTCCCACACCACAATCGTCCCGTCTTGGCACCCTGCTACCAGGAACTGCGTCGAGAGATCCTGCGCTGACGCCGTGATGCTTGTCAAGTGTTCCCACGACTTCGCCGGAGTCAAAAGCGTAGGCGACGAAGTGCTGCTAGTGACGGATGGAAGCACATATTTCAGCACTTTGAGCCCGGAGCAGAGCGCAAAAGCGTACGTCGTGGGTGATGCTGGTGACGCTGAATGGAACGGAGCACGGCGTGAAAGTGGTGCTACCAGGAAATGCAGAGTTGGTGCCCTCTCGTCTTCCAAGAACGGCAATCGTGCTGCTTCCAGGTCCACTTGAAAGGCTGGTGAAGACAGGATCAGTGGCTGCAGGTCAGCTTCACTCTCTTGGTCGTTTTCTTCGCGGCGAAGGCTGTACAAGGCGATAGTCTTGGGGCCCACCCACGTGATTGAAAGGAATTTCGAGTCTTGGGAAAGCGCGATGGAGGAGATCGACGAGGCTGGCGGTGGGCGTATCACAGCAATCAGTTCGCAGGGGCCGTCGTTGTCTGAAGCGTCTGGAGTCTCCACTCCCACGGAATAAACGCCCACACACTCGCGAGTTGTTGGAGCTGGCGGTTGGACGTCCGAGTTTGCGTCCAGATCAGAGGCTTCAACGCTTGCCGTCTCTTTAAGGTGCACAGCGAGGCAGCACCTGCCGTCGGTTGCAAGCTGCAACGCACTGATTTTCTTGATCGACACGTGGATGTTGGTGACGGCTTCTGTATTCCCAGCAGGAACTTGAGCTTCAAGTGGAAATGAGACTGGAAAGTCGGCCAGAGTCTTGACTTTGGCTTCGGCTGTGCTTACAAGACGCAGAAGTGGTGGGCTGTTAGTGACCGAGTCTCCTGCTTCAGTATTTACTGCAGCAACCACAACGGGAAGCAGACAGTGAGATGCCAACCCAGCAACGCGTTGTGCGCTGTTGTCGAGTAGCGTTCGCCACGTTGGCTCACAAGACCGTCTCCTGGCGGTATCAAAGTCGTTTCTCTGATGATTCAGTGGGTTTTGACCCTTGCCGGCAACGCGGTTGGATCTGGAAGTGCTCATGCCGCCATCCCCAACGAAGTCTTCTTTAAACCGAGCGCTTTCCGTCGTGATGATCTCCCACGCGGCGTCGAAGATGTCATGATCCAGGACCTTTTTAATGCGACGGTATGGCTGTGGGAGTTGCGGGAACATCAAGTCGGGGTTCACGTGATCGCTAGGCGCATTCAACGCCATCCAGTGGAGGAATCTACTTGCTGCAAGTGCTCCATTGGGTTCCTGGAACTGGCACAACAGCAGACGCGCTTCGGATCGAACGAGCACAACGCTGTTGGCTTCGAGCACCTCGAAGAACACACGCGGTGGTAGGAGTCCGCGTCGATTGCTGCTTAAATCCCCAAGCACCTCCTAGGACGGAGTTAATGATCGACACTAGCTGAGAGAAGACAAGACCAAGTGATACCTTCCACGTTGCATCCCATTGCGCTTGGTCGTGGACGCAGACCGCTCTACAGAGAACCGGTTGGGGAACACGTGAAGGGCAGCTTTCGTTTGATGAGAGACACAACGCACTCACGCACTCACCGAATCCGCTCACGAAGAGACTTCAGCGCTTGTGCTTGCTGTTCATTCATAGCTGCGAGGAGAAAGGAACCAACCGATGCCTAAACTTGGCCGACCCTTTGCTGGAAGATCTCATTCAACAATACTTCTCTGTTTCACATTAGTATGCAGCAATCCGTCAAAATTATCTATCGTTCGAACCAGAGCACCAATTTGAAAGTTGATATTGTCGATTTCGCCCAAAATTTCCAGATTGGATCGGTTGATGGAATGATTGGAACCGCTCTTGCGCCATACGATTGG
>KV737773.1:8539-22152 GCA_000500225.2 Phytophthora pinifolia | reverse complement strand
GTGCGTTTGGGAAGGATCGTCCGGGATTGACCAGTATCCCGGAAGTGCCATCCAAGTAGACTGGTGTTCATACCCACCGTCCGAGGGTCTATAAGAATAAGTGACGGCTGTGTGTGTATATAACCCTGTATTGTATTTGGTTATCTGGGTTGTGGAGGCTACGTCTAAGGTTGGTTACGTCCAGACTCCCACTCAAGACCGAAACTCGAACGGCAACTCGTTCTCGTTGCATCTCCGGAACCCGAAGGTAAACGGGCCCACAGGGGTTGACACAAGGGGCACACGCCAATCTCGGTTGGGACTTTCCGTCTGGGATTTCCTGTCTGAGATTTGTTCATCCTGGAAGTAAGTGCTTGAGCGCAAAACTTCCGTCCGGACTTTGCACGTGCCGCTATACACCTGGGCGATCAAAAGGCGTTCACCCGCCTCGCCACAGCTCGTGCGCGTGCCCGGATTTGAGCTCCTGATTTCACCGAGAGTTGTTTGTATTTGTTAAGGTCTAGAAGTGAGCTGTACTAACCTCCTAACAGAAGTTTCTATGACTGCTGCTGGAAGAGGAGGAGACGTGCGAGAAGGAGGCCGCGGTCAGGCGACGCGGGTATCGCGTCGGAACCAAGGGCTGCCGCCTGAGGAAACGCTGAGCCTGGAGGAGAGCCTGAAGGCTGCCAAGAAGGTGAAGGCGGAGAAGAAAGCAGCCCTGGCTGAGAAGGAAAAAACGGGTCCGGACCCTCCAGCCCCCGTTCAAGATGACGCGTACCAAGTGTCGAAGGACGGAGCTACTGGAAGTGGTCCGAACGCCGATGAGGGCAAGTCCGGTCTGGACGAGCCCGCCAAGGCGTCTGAGGGAGGCGCCGACGTGGAAAGGTCCCGGACGAGGAGTCGAGTTTCGGACTCCTCTTCGCCCGGTCAAGACGAAGGACTGTCGCGGACCTTGGATGTGGAAGGGAAACCCGCCGCTCAGGTTGCTACGCTGACGCCGGTCCCACAGGGCGAGTCTGTTCAGGTTGTTGAAGCTTTGACGACCCAGAAGAAAAGTCTTCAACCGGATCGGCAGTGCCGATGGCTGTCGTCCAGAGTCGACCCCTCTCAGGGCCCTCGGATTTGCTGTCGAGAGAAGAAGCGGCGAGGACGTATGCGGCAACGCAAGTGTCCAGATCGGAGCATGTTTGGTCTGAATGTGTGTTGCCGCCGAATGTGGAATACATTTGGCCGCAGATCGGTCCGGACTCCATGCCCTGGCTGACGACAACGTTGCGACGTCCAAGTATCTGGCAGCGATAGCGACTTTTGGGGACATCGTCAAGCGTGGGTTGCTGAGTTGGACCTGAAGCGACGAGATTTGGCTGCCGCTCAAGACCTCACTGCGCTTGAGGTCCCGGTTGGGATTCTCGAACCTTGGGAATGTGTCGCGTGGGTTGCTGAGTTGGACCTGAAGCGACGAGATTTGGCTGCCGCTCAAGACCTCACTGCGCTTGAGGTCCCGGTTGGGATTCTCGAACCTTGGGAATGTGTCGCGATCGTGCAGACTCTTCTTCAAGAAGCGGGGTTCGAGTTCGTAAGCTGATCCAGCTTGGACGACGACTGCAGTGTCCAAGGTGGCCAAGAACCTCGTCCAAGGTCTAGTTGGAGACGTACAATCCCTGCTTACGGCTGAGTTCATCGAGTGGAAGCAGCTGACTGCTGGAACCGAGTTCAGGATTCGTTCGGCTTTGTAAGCTCGTACGGAACCCGAGCACCAACCTCCTATGGACACTCACAAGGAAGACGAGGACGGAGATTCACTGATGACGGACTACGAGCTTGACCTGCTTGGTCGGGTATATTGCCTGCGTTTGAAGTTCACCGGTCTTTGTCTTCATCGGAGTCCAGCTGCATCCGCTGCCGGGAAACCTGAGCCAAAGCGAGTTCGCGGGTACGAGAGCTCAGCCGGGACTCCGTCTGAGGTATCCATCCGAGATTCGACGCTCGAAGATATGTCCATCCGGACCCCGTCGGCTCCAGTGATGTCTGGCCATGATTCTGCGTCAACCGGTCGCCCAATTTCGGACCCTGCCCTGAACATAGCTGGTACTCTTCTCTTGGTGCGACGTCCGAGTCGTATGTGTCAAGGAACAGTTCGACAGACTCGTCGTTCGGGAATAGCGCGGCGTCACACATGAATTTTGCCGGTCACGGCCAGATGGTGATGTCCGCACGAGTCCCGACTGGAGTGTCGGCTGGGACTGGGGCGCTGGGTTTCCATGTCACGCATCAGTTCATTCCCGGACTGGACGTCAAGGCCATCCAAGATGATACCATTATGGCAGAGTCTGTGGTTAGTACCAAAACGTCCAAGACGCGCACGTCGAGACGATTCCGAAGACACTCAGATTGGAGCTCGTCGTCTGAGTCTGATTCAAGTGATGATGGACACCGCCGGAGTCGCAGGTCCCATGGTCGGAGAAGATCGTCCAAGCATAACTCGAGAGACCGATCTCCATCACGTCGTTCGGATCAATCGCGACGCTCATATCGTTCTGGCAGGTCTAGACGATCAACTGTCTCGGTCACATCTGGTCCGGCCGAGGTCGCGGTAAATGCCTTGCATCAAGTCCAGAAGCTGGATGAGAAGATTTCGACGCCAGGAAATGTCATCACCGACAGTGAAGTTTTGCAGAGGTTCGAAGAAGCTGCGCGAGCAGTTCGTGAGTCGGAACAATGAGCTCCGAGCGACGCCTGTACGAGGCCTCAGTCCAAGTTGCTCAGGTGAAGCAAGCTGTCCAGACGGCTCAAGCTAACCGAGCTCCGGGCGTTGAAGCCCTCGTTGAAGCGGCTCGTCTCCAGGCTACCCAGACGGAGCGCGAGCGCCTGGAAGTTGCTGCGGTACAGCGAGACCGGCCAAAGCTCAGCTCGCCTCCGAACGTGCTGCCTGGGCTGAACAAGACCGGCAGAACAAAGAAAAGCCGTGCGACTGCGTTTGGAAGCAATCGACGCCGAACGCCAACGAGAAAGAAAATCCGCACTGAATATGCAGCGGTTTCAGGCGAGCCAGATCCGTGATCTTCAGGCATCTAATGCCCAAACCAAATCCGAACAGACGATTTCTTCCCCCAATCCGGCGACGGTTCAAAGGGGTGACAACCCTGAACGAGCAACCAGTTGGACTGGCGTCAACACTGGAAACGCACCGTCCGTCCGGACAGCCGCGGGTCAGAAGAACCTCTCGGAAGTCGCTTTGGCACAACTCCGTGCGACTATCCCGGGAGCCAGGGTGTCGTGGCTTCCCCAAAGTCCGTCCTCCCAGGCTGTTAAGACTGAAGGCAGTGCCGATGTGGTGCCGCCCAAGTCCACCAAGTCGCAGACGCCGAAGAAGTCGCGCCGTCGGGATGACTCCCCGTCCAGCTCGGACTCAAGCCCGAGTTCAAGTTCGGACGATGACGACAGCCTGAGGAGTGACAGCTCGAACGACGTCTGTGGTCACGCCCGGCACCTCCAAGACCGGAGCAACACTGCTAAGCGTTCGACCCTACGTCAACTCAGCGACACGCGAGAAGTTTGATGAGAAGGCTTCGCATGATGATCGTCAGAGCTGGTGGGAAAGGTTCTCCAACATGGCATCCCAAGCGAGATGGTCTGACCGGACCAAACTCTGTGAGCTCAAGATGAAGATGTCGTCTGCAGTCCGGAACTGGCGTGGTCAGCTGAGCAAGCATGTCCAGCAAGATTGGAGCAAACTCTCAAAAGCATTCCGGAAGAAATACCTGAAGGATGCTACGCCCGAGGCTGACCGATACTTCACGATGAAGCAGAAGTCGGCTGAGACTGCGTTAGAGTTTATGTACCGCCTGAAGGAGGCTGGAGTCAAGGCAGATGTCCGTTTCCGGAAGTCGAAGACTGAGTGCACCCAGCACATCAAGCGTTTCATGAAGAATCTGAGAGATCCACAACTGAAGCTGGTGCAACGCAATCAGAGGTTCCGTCATCTGGAAGACTTGGAGTTCGTGCTGCAGCAGGACGAAGATCTGAGCTTTGGCGGAAGGTATAATACTCCGCCCGCGACTTCCGAGCTGACAACACGTTTCAAGCCGAGACGTCAAGGGCGTCTGAGCCAGATGAGAACGAGGAGCCCCGCGTACGTTTCGAGGATGAAGTCGAAGAATCCAAGCCAGCTCAACCAGAGTTGGCAGACCCCGGACGCGAAAGCCCGGATGGAGTTACCTCGAACGCAACGACCAGGAGTGCTATGTCTGAGGCGGAAATTCGCAGTCTGGTGTTCCGCGCTATGAAAAATTATGGATGGCGCCCGCCTGGACCTGCAGGTCCTCATCCCGGAGGACAGTCTCCACGGTTGGGATGGCAGTCCCCAAGGCGGTAAAACCCGGACCGACTGGAGTTCTGCGAGAAGTGTCAGAAGTTCGGACACAAGGAGAAGGATGCTGGAAAGAGATCAAGTGTGATCGCTGTGGCCGAACTGGTCATCCAGACTACGTCTGCCGAGTCTCAGCCTGTAAGCAGTGCGGCCAAGTTCCCTCAGGCAGCTGTGAAGACTACCAGTTACTGGAGACACTTAAGCCCTACGCTCGTAACGACAAGCTGAAAGACCTGCCGCTTAAAGTCCTCGAGCGATTGAGGGGTGGGGTGGCCAATCAAAGGGGGTCGTTAAACGACTAAGCCCGCTGGACGGGGGTCCAGAACGCGCCGGGCAGGAGCACCCCAAACGATTGTGTGTTTTAGTGTATGTCGGACTAGAGCTGAGGACCAAGAAGCGAGTTAACCAACAATGCATGACTACTCTGATTCAAGAGGAACCTGTTGACCCCGAACGTGGAAATCCCGAACAGAGCCGCCTGGATGTGAAAGATCTCGAACGAACTTCTGCACTGGAGTTGCTTCCGGGACAACGCTACGGTTGGTGGGATAATCACGAGTCGGAGGACGGTCATGAAGTGGCGATGGTGCATGGAGCAAAAAACAATGTCCGGACGAGAATACTTCTCGACACCGGGGCATCTGGAAGCATGATCAGTTTGGACCTTGTGCGTAGGCTCAAGCTGAAATTCCGGATGCTTCCAGACCCGATCAAGGTGTAGGAGCTCCAACGTACATTACATCGTACGGGAAGGTGAAGATCACGCTCGGACAGAGGGTGGTTTACAGCATGAACGTGTGGTTGACGAACATTGGTGAAGGTCTCGAAGTGCTACTGGGGATGAACTTCATGTACGCAGCTGGAGTACGGTTGTGCGTTCGGGAAGGTCTCATGCAGCTTCCGGATGAGGAGACTATCGTGATGCATCGTGGACCGTCTCGAGAGCATCTAGGCGTGGACATACCAGTGGAACCCAACTAGAGTCTTTACTTGCGTCCGGGTGAGCATGCGGTCGTCCGGATTCGCTACGGCCAGACTAATCCTCAGCGTGAGGTGGTCTGGGCCGGACGCGGAGATCGTTGGGTCACCGAGATCCTGTACGCTACTCGAGGCTGGGCTGTGGCGGTCAAGGTGGTGAATATTTTGGACAAGACAGTCTGGATTGATAGTGGTTCGAATCATCGAGTACGGGTTTTACCCGGAGTCTGGACGACATGCTCGTCCAGGAAGGCAGAAGTATCGTGAGTGGCAACAGCTGATCTACGAGAACGCACCTTCCCATCGCGAGCGCGAAGGACTGCGGAGATTGGCTGAGCTTGAAGAATTGAAAGAACCACCCCTGACGAGCACCCCGAACTACGGCTGGCCAACCAAGATCCCAAGACTGGAACCGCAGAAGTCAGGACTGCCAGGCTTCAACAAGTCCCGGCTGAGATTCGCAACAAGGCTGAGACGGAGTCCGTTCGAGATGACGAGATCGGGTTGGTACCAAGCGTAGTGGAAAACAGTCCGGGTGTGGAAGCTGAAGTTGAGGTTCAGGACGACTCAACGACACGTCGGCCGGACTGGCCCGTCAGAGACGAGTCTGAAGATGATGAAAGGTTGATGGATCTTCCAGATTGCATGAGGCCAAGTACTCCTGTTCAGAAGCTCGAGGCGGGATATATCAGGTGCATGCGAGTTAATCAAGAAGAACTGGATTTGGAGCCCGGAGTGTACATTCATGAGGCCAGCGATCTAATGTTCCAACTGATAGACGAGTTTGCTATGCTTCCCGAACTGAAGGACCTGACTCCGACGTGTGATATCAGCAAGGCGGACGTCGGTGTTCCCGGACGAACAACTCACGCTCAAGAACAGAAGCTGTGAAAGATCCTGGAAGTTCACCACACGACATTTCAAGGACATGGCAACGCTGCTCCAGCCCCGGCCAGAGGTGTGGAATGCGACTTGGACGTTGGTGAATCAGCGTCCGAGATCAATCGCTCCGCACTTGGCTTTAAAGGTGTATGAGTTGCTCAAGAAGCTTTTGGAAACTGGATTGATTGACTTCGGATTCCCAGTGGGCATCCCCGATCGTGCTGGTTTTGAAGAAGAATGGGATTGACATCCGGATGTGTATCGACTACCGGGTTGTGAATGGGTTCATCACCCTATCCAACTATCCCTCTGATCGACGACTTGCTGATCGGGTTCGAGAGCGCGATGTGGTTCATGAGTCTCGACATGGCGTCTGGATTCTGGGCGATCCGAATGACCAAGTTAATCTCGACCTTTGCGTGTCCGTTCGGACATTTCCAGTGGCTACGAATGCCGTTCGGACTCAAGAATGCCCCTCTCGTCTACCAAGCAGTGATCAGCAACTGTATTTGGGGTTTCGTGAGACTCTCTTTAGAGGAAGAAAAGAAGGTTGACCCGGAAGTGATGAGGTTCCTGAACTTGGACCCCGCGGAATGTGGTGAATCCGATTGCGAGAAGTCCGGACGTGGAATTCCTGCTTTGACAGACAATATCGCAGTGTTCAAACGGAATATCTTGGCTCCACCCCAGTTGGGGCCAGTTCTCGGGCGCAGTTCGTATATTGACGATATTGCTCATGGGGCGCCTACCTGGGATCAGCTTTGTGACGACTTGAACGCACTCCTGTTTCGACTTCGGTATTGGAACATCTCAGTCAGTCTTCCGAAAAGCGAGTTTGGAAAGCTCTCTATTCCGTACCTTTCGCATGAAATTAGTGCGGAAGGGATTCGATCTGTGCCCCAGATCGCAAAAGGCGTCCGAGATCTCCCGTTCCCGTTGACTCTGAAGGGCGTGCAATCTTTCCTCGGAAGTCTGAACTATTATCACAAGTTCATTGAAGATTTCCCGGCTGCTGTCCTGTATGAATTGACCGACGAGCAAATCAAGTCTGGACGTGATCTATCTCATCTTTCGAGATCCTCAAGCGGAAGATCGTCTCGACTCCACTGTTACGCCATCCCGACCGGACTCGCCCATTCGTGATCATTCCACATGCAAACAGATGGGCTGCCTGTGCAGTTCTGGGACAAGAGTACGACGGAGTTATCTACACAGTCAGATTCACGGGGCGAGTTCTGAATGACTCAGAAGTGCGTTATCACATCGCGGAAAAGGAAGCCTTGGCTGTGATGCGGGTCCTGGACGTATTCCAAAATCTCGTCCAGGATTGTCCGATCCAGGTATTCCGTTCTGAGTTGGTTGCTCACGTCCAAGACAGCTGATGGCAGGTGTGTCCGTTGGGGTGTGTCCGTTGTCACATTGGAACTTGGAAGTGCAAAAGGTTCAGCGAGACGAAGATGGCCTACCAGCCATCCTAGGCGCTGGCATTACGCCCCGGGAGCACTTGGACAAAATTGCAGAATCGCTCATCCCAGCTAAGGGACGAGTTAAGGTACCTCCCATCATCAGCGTGGAGATGCTGGAAGCTGACTTCGAGGGTTACGTCTTAAGTTTCGATGGAGCAGCGAAGACATCAACCAGGCGTGGGAGCTGCGGATGCATCGTCTGGAAACTTCCAGGCTGGCGCGCCTTAGCCGGGTACATCCTAGAAGATGTCACGGTCAATGACGCTGAGTATCATGGGTTACTTAAAGGCCTAGACTTGATGTCTGAACGTGAGATTCCAGATGTCGTCGTCGTTGGAGATTCCCGGATCGTGATCCAGCAAGCTCAGGGGTTGATTCACTGTAATCAGCCTAACCTGCAACGGCGGCTCGCAGAGTACGAGGCTCGGAAAGTCATGTTCAAATCCATCCGACCTGTGCATGTCAAGCGTGACTTCAATCAGGCTGCTGACTATCTCACGTCCAAGACGCTAGCCCTAGGGGAATCCTGGAAGGTGGAAGATCCAGCTGAGTTGACCCATCTCGAACAAGTCTCAAAGATTCACGAGAAGTTGATGAAGCCCAACGTGATCCCGAACGACATCATTGAAGAAGATTCCGGCCGAGACAACCCTTCGTCCGAGACTCCGAATGGTGTTTGTTTGGGACCAGAATCTGTCCCACTACCAATCGCAGCCAGAGTCATGGCAGCGGTCGCAGCCCCGAGTCGCCCAGAGTCCGAGCAGACGGAACCAATGAACCCGGTTGAGTACCAGGCCGAACGATGGAGGAGGATTAAAGTTCATCAAGAGGCAGACGAAGATCTCATGAATCTGAAGCGGTTCCTGAAAGGAGATTTCGACAGGTTTTCGCATTCCCAGATGAAGCGACTCTCGAAAGAGACCGAGATGTTCGCCCTCGATGCCAGATACATCCTCTATCGACTGAGTAAGTCCACCCCGGATCGGCCTCGAGATATGTCGTCCGAGCCCAGACTGGTTGTTCCACAAACGTTACGTCCGGATATGCTGCAGTATTCCCACGAAGAATTACAAGGTGGACATCAAGGAGTAACTCGGACGTATGAGCGGCTGCGGACGGAGTTCTACTGGCGTGGTAGGTACAAGGACGCCCAGAATTTGAGACTGTGTCGACTGTTCAAGTGGCAAGGGGCGGCCTCCGAACCCCGGACCGTCGCCCAGAAACATCGAACCGAGATACCCATTCGAGGTAGTTTCGATGGATTACGTCACACATCTTCCGAGATCCGAACGGGGAAATACGTTCCTGCTTCTCTTCCAAGATTCCTTTTCGGGCTATGTGATGTGCAAGCCGATGGATACGACTACTGCTCAAGACGTGGCTGAAGCTTACGAAGAGCGTGTCTTCCGGAATTTCTGTGCAAGCTCAATGCTGCGGCACGACCAGGATCCTCGGTTAATGAGCGAAGTGCTCACGCGCTTTCGCGATCTTCTGGGAAGTAGACAACGCGCCACGCTAGCCTATCGCCCTCATGCGAACGACCAACAAGAGCGCTCAGTCCAGACTGTCGTCCGATCCATCCAAGCTTACGTCGCGGGATTTGACCAGAGCGATTGGGATGAGCATGCTGAAAGGCTGATGTTTGTCTTGAACACCTCGTTCGATGCAACTCGGCTGGACACTCCGTTCTACCTCATCCACGGTTGGGATGCCAAGAGCACGATCTCGGCCGTGTTGGGCCCGAAACGTCTGGGGTGACTGAATGTTCGGCATACGAGTGGCGAAGGAAACTCCAAAGAGACTACAGCTACGCTCGAGCCTGTGCCGAAGACCTGCATAAGAAAGCCAAGAGAGTACACTCGGATGAGCAGACTCAGAAGTGGAAAGAGCTTTCGGACCGAATCAAGTCCGGGTTTGAGGTTGGACATTCGGTTTGGTTGTACATCCCGAAAGTGCAGACCGGGCTGAGCCGCAAGTTGGCACATCTTTGGCACGGACCTTTTAGGATTGCTGAGATTCACGATGACCTCCGGGTTTGCTGGACATCAAAGACACGGGCTACCGCGTAAATCCGTGGGTTCATGTCAGCCGGCTAAAGCCCCGAGTAGTACATCCCAGACGACGCAGAGATCAGATCGATGTTGACGATGACGAAGACAGTTGGGAGGTAGACAACGCGAACGGCGAGTACTAGGTCGAGAAGATCCTGGACCTCAGATATCCAAACGCAGTCGAACGTCCAAACGTGTCCGCGAGTACCTCATCAAGTGGATGGGGTATAGTGAGCCCGACTGGGTTCCCGCGTCTCAGCTGAGTTGCGGTGCGCTGCTGTATGAGTTCAACCAGGGCGCAAAAGCCCGAGCTCGCTTCCGTGCCATGCAAGCTGGAGATGACCATCCGAGACCTTTGTAATCTCGGACGAGGAATCCTGAACGGAACAGATCGTCGACAAAAGTGAATCGTTGGACATTGAGTGTGAATTGACGGAAACTGGGTGTACTTCCGGGTGGAGCAGACCAAGGCAGGCCTGGGCGCAGACGAAATGCAGATGATGAAGGTGATAAGTGATGGATCGCGAAGAAGATGATAAAGTTTCGATGGAGTTGATGATAACGCTGACTAGCAGTACCAGTGATGACTTTCGAGTGGTTTGCGGCCTAATCAGCTTGGACGACAACCTAAGTACGACGAAGAACTGGAGTGGGCCTACGAAAGACATGCGCAAAACTGGATGAAGACAAGTATGAACGACAACGAGTGATTTTGAGATGTTAGGGTGCAACGCTACAAAATGCATGATACCCACTACGTCCAGATCCCCCCGTGGACGAGCAGGCTGAAAGATCCCAGCTTTGGTAGCTGACAGGATCGGGTTCTTCAGATGTTCCCCGGGAGTCAAGGCGAGAGCTCGGACCTCTTGAGGAACATGCTCCATGCGCTCGACGTCTGTGTAGTACTTGGTCCACATGGTTCGGCAAGGCTCCGCCCGTTCGGCGATGTCAATCTGGTCCCGCAAGCTGTACGCGTCACTCTCGCCTTTAGCTACTTTCGCCTTCCGAGCGGACGGATCCATCAGGTAGAGGTAACACACCTTGACCGGATACATCCAGAAGCCAGGCTCATACGTGATGGTGTTCGGGAGTCCCTCGCTGATAAGCTTCTGAACGTGGCGCTCGAATTTGCGCCCGACCTTCGCGTGGGGCAGGGATACATCTTGGCCGAATCATGATAGACCGTGGGGTCTGGGCAGTTCTCATTCTTCTCAGGCTTGGTTTTCATCACGAACCAGTGCAAAATGTCCCAGAATGCCCGAGAATGTCGATCCATGAAGTCCACGTGTTTGACCAGTGCCAGAAGCGCCCGAGAAGTCAAGTCTTCACGGCGGTGATAATACAGGACCTTGATCCGAGACTCATACATCTTCTCCCAAGGCTCTTCGCTCAACAGGAGGCCGTACGGCGCTTCCATCGGCGGCCACCGTCTGGAAAGACGGACAATCTCCAACATCTGGTCCGGGAAGCCAGGCGTCTGGGGATCGATCCTTTCCTTCGCCGGTGAAAACCGAGTCAATACTCCACGTCGACGCCAGGAGACGACACCCCGAGCAGGCACTTCGACCTCGGCCAACTCGGCCGGGGTCACGTCGTCGTACTTCTTGGACGCAAGCTTGGACCTTCCCCGATCTGCAGTGCTCCGGCCGCGCTTAGTCTCAGACTTCTTGGCCGAGGATGATGCCGAACGAGTTGGACGTGGACGAGTTGGAGATGGAGTGAACGTGAGGTACCGCGGGATAGGCTTGTCACCCTCGGACGAACTGCCCGATAACGCTTGACCTTGGACTTCTTCCGAGGTGGTTGAGGTTCCGAGTCCGAGTCCGACGAAGACGCTTGAGACCTGGCAGACAATGTCAGGGTTGAGCGCTTCACACGTTTCTTGGACGACGCCTTTTCTGCCGCATCATCGTACTCCGAGACCCCACTCTGGCCGCTGGACTTCTCGTTTGGGCCCAAGACGATGCTGACGATATCAGCAGTCTCCCGCGCCTCTTCCAGGTCTTTCTCGACCGGAAGCAGCTCTGGCCATTCTCCCGGACGAGTGCCGCTCTTGAGACGCTTCTGCAGCACACTTCGGCCATCCGAAACTCGGACGCCGGCACGTAACGCGTCCAGAGTGTATCGTCCAGAGCGTGATGATACATCATCCGGATGAGGAACTCATGCAGACGATCACGGTGGAAGTACTGGTGTGCCGCGGCGTCCTGACGCAAGATGTCCACGGCCTTGTCATACTCGACCCCGGACCGAAGCACCAATCTGACGTCCACCCGCAGATTTTCCCAAGCAACAAAGGCCGGAAGACGTCCAGCGGCTTGCTTGCTGGTGAGCTTGTACTTCTCGGACGCAGGCCAGAACTGGACGTTTGACCCCAAGTGAACCGTCGGCCGAGTCTGGACATCCGCTGACCCGTACAGCGTGGCCATCTTGGACACCTTCTGACCAGGGCTCAGTGGCCCTTGGACGATGTCGTCTGAGCAGGCTGGGACAAAGTCGCCCGGGGCGGTGAAGGAGAAGCAGGCGCAGGCGAAGGTGGGTTGTAATCACACTTGGACTCTTGAGCGTCGTAGGAGGCGTCGTCATCACCACTGTCACCATCCTGATCGTCATCGCTGTCTGGAGGAGCCGGGCCTGGATAAGGAGGCACCATCCTGAACGCCTTGTACGTGGCGTCGATGGTGATAGTTGTCTTCCAAGAACCCGGAAGCGACTTGTTCTTCTGAAAGTGGCGGAGGATGTGCTTGATGCGAGGCCATTGACCACGAGTCGCATTGTCGCCCGAGTTCAAAAAGTCCATCAAGGCTTGAGCGTTGAAAGAGTTGGCCCGAACGCGCTTGTTCAGCTGAGAAGCTTGAAGCTGAAAGTAATCCCGCTCATCTTCCAAGCCTCGAATTTGCTCGCGCAGCCTCCTCTTGAAGGTGATCACGAGCCATGTCCGAGAATTCGGAGTCCATCTTGGATCGAAGACCAGTCGTTTCCTCCCTCGCGGACTTCAGTTCTTGCTGATGTTGCAGCCAGAAGTACTCGAACTCTCGATTGAGCTTGTCGTGCTTCGACTGGAGACTCTGGAGGGCGTCGTGACTCGGAGCTTGGACTGCAGCTGCGCCTGAGTCTCGGATAGCAGATTGTTGGCGACCGCGTTCAAGGAGCTGAAGTATCAAGGATAACGTCCAGAACAGCCGCTCCGCGAAGCACTCGAACGGAAAGCACATCATCTCTGATGCTACTTCCCGACGCACTTGGAGAGAGTTCAGCATGCCTTCGAGTTCCACGGCAGGAGGCCGGACCAGCTGGGGAAGCGGCCGGAGCAACATCTCCCGTGCCGACGTCTGACTGCCGACCAAGTCACCCACATCTTGGATGTCTTGACTGGACATGCCGCAGATGGGCATCAGAGCTTCAACTCCGCCGTACCCATCTTGGACGTACTTGCCGCCCCGGTACGCTGCCGCGTGAGCCGTCACCCCAACGATGAACGTCGCGCCATCCGAGGATCCCGTGGTGGAGACAGAGTGACGCGATGGCCGAATCTTCTGAAAGTTGCGTGGACTTACGCGGGCTCCCGGAAGCAATCCGGTCTTCTGGAGCTCAGCAGCCGTGTCCATGGTGAGGAGGCCGACCACACGCTAGGAGCCTTCTGCGGGGAATCCTCCTGACTCGTGTGATCTAGCCATGACCCGTCAATTCGCTGAATGAGCTCTGTGGTTGCTCGATGGACTAGAGGGGCGGTTGACACGAGGCGGTCCTGGATTTTCCCAAACCGGCTGAACCATGATTGGTTGACAGTGGATACAAACGCGACAGTCTTCGGATCGCTGCGAGTGTGCTACGTGGAGCGCACATGGATTGGAACTCGGCAGTGCTCTCGTTGCACCACGTATAGGC
>KV737762.1:6323-22916 GCA_000500225.2 Phytophthora pinifolia | reverse complement strand
CCCCGGGTGTAGCGTTGGGGGTGGGTTCGAGGGGGGTTCGGAGCCGAACGTTCGCAGCTCTACTCACGTTGGCGTGAGTGCAACTTTGAGAGGGGGCTGTTTAGAGCTACATAAGTAGGTAGACAAGAGTTACAGAAGTAGGTAGACAGAGAGACAAAAGTAGGTACAAAAAGCGTGCTCCAGAAAAAAGGCGCCGTCATTGCCACGCACGCCGCCTCTCATCTGCCGGCCATGATTCCGTCGCTCCTGCTGCGTCGCGCGCCCCGCGCCGCCCGCCTCCTGCGCAGCCTCTCAAGTGCATCCTCTGCTGCTGCTTCCGCTTCTACTGCCCCGCACTCTGGCTCCACGACGCATTTCGGCTATAAGGAGGTGCCCGAGGAGGACAAGGAGCGCATGGTGGCGTCCGTCTTCCACAAGGTGGCCGAGCGGTGCGTCTCTCGTCCTAGTTTATACATGATTAGCATGCGACTCTCATATTTGATAATGGTGTATTGATTCTGCCAGCTACGACGTCATGAACGACTTCATGAGCGGCGGCATGCACCGCCTGTGGAAGGACTCGTTCGTGGACACGCTGCACCCCGTGGGGCCGCTCAAGTGTCTGGACGTGGCTGGGGGTACTGGTGACATTGCCTTCCGCATCGCCGAGCAGCTGGCCAAGACGCCCCGCGGCACCGAAGGCTCGGAGATCACCGTGTGCGACATCAACTCGTCCATGCTGCAGGTGGGCGAGGAGCGCGCCGCCAAGGTCCTGCCGCACGTGGACCAGTCGCTCTTCCGCTGGGTGGAGGGCAACGCTGAGCACCTGGACTTCGAGGACAACTCGTTCGACGTCTACACGATCGTATTCGGCATCCGCAACGTCACCCACGTGGACCGCGCCGTCAAGGAGGCCTACCGCGTGCTCAAGCCCGGAGGTCGCTTCATGTGCATGGAGTTCAGCCAGGTGCCCAACCCGCTCATTCGCCAGTTCTACGACGCTGTAAGTTGCCTCGGTTTCATCTGGTTGGTGCCTTTGAGGAGTTAACGGGCGAGTTGGCTGTAGTATTCCTTCAACGTGATCCCGCTGCTGGGCGAGAAGGTCGCCAACGACCGTCCGTCGTACCAGGTATCGAACAGCTTCGAGCTCTCAGAAGCCTTGCGAACGGGTTACTCATTATTCTTGTCGTTCGTGCAGTACCTGGTGGAGAGTATTCGCCAGTTCCCGCCGCAGGAGAAGTTCAAAGCTATGATCGAGGACGCCGGCTTCAAGCGCGTGACGTACACCAACTTCACGTTCGGCGTCACCGCCATGCACTCTGGCTTCAAGTTCTAGGCTTGTTGCGCTCCAGAACCTGCGAGGTAGGGCCTTTCTCAAGAGCAACTTTGGCAGAAAAGAAGCGATTCCTACCTAACCTGGTCATCTCACTTCAGGTCTCTTTCGTCGACATCGCCGCCTCTGAGCTTGGCTGTCAGAATCGCTCGGTTGTGGCGCGAATACGAGTTCAGCGGATCCAGCACCAGCACCTGCGTGTAATCCGCAATAGCTTCTTCAAAGCGCTGCATCTTCGCCAGCGAGTAAGCTCGATTGCTCAGCGTTCGCGTGTTGTGTGGGTCAATGGTGAGTGCTGTCGTGTAGTCCGCGACGGCGTCCTTGAAGCGTCGAAGTTTGCGAAGGGCGTATCCTCGGTTGTTGTATGCAGCGACGTTGCGGGGCTCAAGCGCAAGCGCAGCGCTGTAATCTTGCACGGCTTCCTCGAAGCGTCCCATGTTACGAAGGCAGTAGCCACGATTGTGGAAAAACACGGCACTGCGTGGGTCCAGCGCGAGCGCCTTGGCGAAATCTCGCAGTGCTTCCTCGTGCCGCCCCAGCTGATCATAGCAAAGTCCGCGGCTGTTGTAGCTTGACACGGAGCGAGGCTGAAGCGCGACGGCACGGTCAAAGTCTGCGATCGCGCGCGCAGTGTCTTTCATCTTGTCGTAGGTACTCCCGCGGTTGTGGTACGCATTGGCATTCTCGGGCTCGACGCGAAGAGCGGTCGAGTAGTCTTGTACTGCTTCCTCATAGCGACCAAGCTTGTCGAACGAATACGCCCGGTTATACAGCGACTTGAAGTGCTGAGGATTGAACTCGATTGCGCGCGAATAGTCGGCGATGGCTAACTCGAAGTTGCCCTGCTTTCGATGGCAAAAGCCGCGGTTGTGGTAGAAGTCAGCGTTGGTTGGTAGCAGCTCGATCGCTCGGGTAAAGTCTGCGAGCGCGCCTTGATAGTCTCCACTTCGATCGAGAGAAATGCCCCGGTTGTAGAGCGCAAAGGCGTTGTGTGGGTCCATCTTCAGTGCCTGTGTGTAGTCCTCCACTGCAGCATCGAATCGCCGCATCTTGTCAAAGACGAAGCCACGGTTAAAGTACGCTTTGAAATGCTGCGGGTTTAACTGGATCGCACGGGAGTATTCGTCCGCTGCCGCTTGGAAGTTCCCCTCTTGTCGATACTGAAAGCCTCTCGCGTGGTGGACTTCGGCTTCTTCCAGTGCCGATTTGGTACAAGACGACGGACCCAGCACGGTCCCGTGCGACTTTCTTCTCTCAGCAAAGGAACCGGAAAAGGGCGCTGGTGACGGCGGCAGGATTCCAGTTCGTGTGGACGGCAATGCGGCTGAGTTGAGTTTGGAAAAGCCTTGCAATCGCGAGTTGACAAAAGAGGAGGAGCCTACACCACCAGCGACAGCCTTCTCTTCATGTAGAGATGCCCCTTCTGCCCCTTCTGCGTTGTTGTCTCCATCCCCGAGTGTTGTCGCTTTCGTGTTTAGAAGATTCCCACTTGAGCCTTTCAGTTTCTGGGAGAAAAGGAGCGCGTTACTGGCGCTGTCGTCTTGCTGCTGCTTCTGCCGTTGTAGCTCTTGCCGTGACAAAGTCGCGGTCCGATGCAGTTCTTGTTGGTGCTTTTGCTGCAGCTTCAGTTTCTTGTCCTTGAGCAGTGCGAAGTTGTAATCGTCAATTGCCCGCACGAAATCCCCCTGGGAGTTGTAGCAGGACGCGCGCGCATACGCCGCGTTGACGTGTTCCGGGTTAATCTGCAGCGCTCGTGAAAAGTCACGGATCGCGAGCTCCACTTGATCCAGCTTCGAGTACGCCAGCCCACGCGTGTAAAATGCAGTGGCATTTGCACTGTCCAGCGCCACCACATCGCTCAGATCTCGAATAGTTTGGTCGTAGTTGGCTTGCTTGAACAAGGCTTGCCCGCGCGCCAGCAGCACCTTGACGTCTTTCGGGTCACGCACGAGATGGCTTGTAGACGTGTCAATCACATGCTGCAGATCCGAAGGCTGGCGGTAGTAGTACGTCCTGTTAGGGTGGCTTTGAGCCGCCTTCTCCGTGCCCAGGAAGTCCTTGCGCTTTAGCAGGATAGGCTTGTCGCCGAGTACCTCCACATCCCCTTCAGGCTTGTTCGCCATGGTACAGTGCCCGACAAAGTAACAACTCGCCCAGCAATGAGCCAGAGTCGTTTCAGCCGACGGCGCCTCAAGGGTAATTCGGGAGCCGCACTGCGAGAATCTACAAGCAGGAACCAAATCCCGTCAGTCTGATCGCTTTATGGTATTTCGTTTCCTTTGTGCAAAATGATATCATGCTCACAGTTCTTCCCTACACTACTCGTCTCCTTCGGCGTCGTCTTCGTCGCTCGAGTACTGGCCGTGAACCTCGTAATTGTCCGGGAGCTCCAATAGATAGCCAAGATCGCGGGTAGAGAGCCCATTGCCATCTTCGTCCACACTGTCCTCGTCGACAACAAGGATGTGTGCTCCAGCATCTTCGTCACTGTCGACGGCTTCTTCCTCCTCCCCAGAACTCTCGGATTCTTCCGAATTGGACGCTTCCTCGTCCTCTTCATTGGTGTCTTCATCTTCTTCGTCCATTTCGTCGTCCTCGTCCTCGTCACTGGAGTTCTCGTCGTCATACTCGTCATCGTCCAATGTATCGGAGTCATCCTGGCCGTCTTCTGCATCCGAGTCATCTTCGGCAGGGCGCTTCCGCCCGACATCGTAGAGACGGCAAATTGAATCGTCATCATCGACGTCACCAGCTTCCAGATACCTTCCCTCTACGACAGACAGCACGGTGCTTTTCGTGTTCAAGCCGAGGTCAAACACAGGGCGGCCCAGATCAATGGTCGTAATGTCTCGATAGTCACGCGCGTCCAACACTCGAAACCATGACTTGAGCTTACTCTTCCGGCGCTCCAGGTAATCTCCCTGGTCAACAGCAGTTTAAAAAGTCAGTATCATACATCGTCATTCCCCCAAGTGAACGAAAAGCTTACCCCTGCGTACGGGTAATAGGCAAAAAGCACACTACCCGAAGGACTGAACTTGACGCTGCACTTGTCCAACGCCGGAACCATCCGCAAAAGGCGGTACGTACGAAGATCCCAGACGGCCGAGTTCACAATCACCTCATTGCCATTGGGATGAAAGAAGCCGTATCCGACGTTGGAGAGCTTATCAAACTTGTATAAAGCGCGCGTAGGGGTACGGGCGTCCCACAGCATACCGTCCGTGAGGATAGTTCCATCGCATGGCGAGAAGCAGCAATTCGTTTCTGCACCATAATCATTAGAGCGCATGGCGTCCTTCAAGTCGCACAGAACATCTCCTGTCGCGATGTCAAGCACGATAGCACCTTTGACAGTAATACTGGGCCCACCCAAGTCATCCACGTCGTCGCTAGAACGACCATCCAGTGCAACAATTCGATCCCCGTAGTGATTGAACTGAGGTCGAAGAGCGCCCTTGAACCGCCACCGCTCCCCGAGTGCGCTCATGTCGTTTGCGTCCCAAAGCGCGACCTCGTTGACCGCGAGCTCCGAAAGGGCCACGGCTCCTGTTAGAATTAATCGACAATGAGACCCCATGGATGTGCCTTCGTTTGTTTCCAGGTTGACGATGGCACTGGAAGGTGAGTGGCACGTCCATTCTTCCACGACGTCATCCGTGTCAATGTTGAACAGCCGCAATTCGCCGTCGTGGTTGCCAATCAGCATCTCTTGCTGATCCTGGCCGAAGAACCGCGCAACGCTCACTCCACCCCACGCAAAGGACCCGACGTGTGCACCAATGGTACGGTAGGGCCGATAACGACTGAAAACATAGCGATCAATGCCAGCATCAGCGTAATACGCTGAAAAGACAGAGGGGCCAGCACGATACCCTGTCCGGCTACGGCGCAGCAACCGTGTGCATACGCTTAAGTTGGACGAAAGGTTCATCGGGGGATCCGGACAACGATGCAGCGATCCTTTCCCAAGTAATTTGAACGGTGGCACTGTCGTGACGGGGTTGGCGCACTGGCGGTGCTGCTCTCTCAAGTAGTGCGTGATGATTTCATCTAGCTTGCTAGGTGGAGTCACGGGGGTGTCTTCGTTGGTACTCCACCGCGTATTGATCGGAAGTTTTTGGAGAGCATTAGAGCAAGCTGCTTCGCCGGCGATTCTCGGGGATGTTACAGACTGTGTTGGCCTAGCATCTTGGAAATAATGAGGTCGAGAAAGGACCTGGCGCATTCGTTTTCTCGACTGACAGTACGGAGTAGCAGGTGTGGAGGTCTTGACTTGGCCATCAACAGGTCGCGATATTTTCATTGAAAGACGAGACGATTCCGCAACGTGAATCTTCTTTAGCTCCGGCACAATCGACCCCAAAGACGACACTCGTTGCAGCTTCTTCAGGCGCGGTGTTTCATCTCCGCTCAAGTATCCACTCTCGCGCCGACTCAAAAGACTGGATGGAACTTGATTTTCGGCAATCCTGTTCTTCACCGTCGTCGACGTCGAAGCCTTTTGGTCAGAAAGTGTAGGTTTCCCGCTCACAAAATCTGTGTGAGAAGGCTGTGCATCTGCAGCGGATGAAACGTTCCGTGAGGCATCAACTTGAATCTTGGCTTCGTCCAGTAGGACCGACGCTGCGTTCTTCAGGCCTTTCGTAACTAAGTGGTCGTGGATCAAGCGTAGTAGCTCGTTCTCGTCGTACGAGATCTTGGTATTTGCCACGATGCTTGCCTTCTCGATCTTCCTCACTGTAGGATCGGTCGCCTCGTTGATCACTACATTTGAAGCACGATGCGTCACATGTGAAATCAAATCCAACGCGGATTCTCGGAATCGAACATGAATGTCCGCGTTTTCCTCCAGCACGGGGTCGCTACGGACCATATCGGACAGCAGTTGCCCGACTTGCATCTTCTCGAGGATTTGAGAAATATGGCGGTCACGAGAGAGCCCCAACAAAGCACGCGTCGCCAACAGCCGAATGGCATCTGCGTTTTGCACGGAGCGCTTGTAGCGAAGCAGATACACGCACACTTTAATGGCGTTTCGCTCACGTGCCAGCTTTCGCACTGGTCTCAGCATCTTGTCGTCCTTTGCCTTCGAGCAGCAGTTAAAACACGTGTCGGTAGTCATTGAATCTGCCGGCTCGGTGTTAGAGCGCAGCGTTTGATCATCCTTCTTGGATCGCATGCTTCTAGCTGTCAGTGTGTACTGCCGGATGTCTTTGTACGGATGCTGCCAGCAATCTTCGTGGTGAGGAGGTGAGACACAATTGCAAAACACTCGCAATGCGTCGCGCACCAATTCCGAGTCTCGAGGATTGCTGCTCGTCGCGATTTCCAGCAAGATTGTCATTCCTAGTTGCTTGGAGGCGCTGCCTTCACCCAACGAGACCTCTGTCGAGCAAACTTCGTTTGCTAGACATGGGACCACGAGCGTTAACACCCGAAGCGAATCCAAACAAAATTGGGCACGCTCTGCATTCCATATCCGAATCGTCGTTGAGTTGGCATCCGGGTCAGTGTTGTGGATCACTGAGCACATCATAGCCACAACCTCGAGAAGAACCAAGATGCCCCGCAAATGACTCAGCTTCGCCGCAGGGGGCCATATTCCTCCACCTGGACCAGTCGCAGCAGACCACGAGCTGCTCGAATTGCGACTGCTAGCGCTGAAGCGATACTTCTCGTAAAACACCATATTTTGCTCGTGAGTCTTGTCGTCGAGGTCGATTGCCTTTGAACAGGTTAGCTTTGGAACACGGGCTGGAATGCGCGAGGCTGCAGTCGCCGCAGTTAGTATAGTCGTTGCGTTGGACTGTCGATTCGACGGGTGATTCAATTGAGCGAGTTTTCTCCTGAGTCGGTGAGTCGCTAGTGCCATGTGCATGCGAACGTACTGACGCAAGCACAAGCACGCATCCTGTGCAAGTTGCCTTTGCGCTGCAGATTTTGGATGGTTACCCACACGAATGGTATTCAGCAGGGTGTACAGTCCGTTGTGCTTCTCAAAGTAGTCAAGAATCACCTTAAAGCTCAGGGTCAAGCTGAAAAACACCACAGCGTTTTGTCTGGCGCGATCGTTCGGACTCGACAGCAAGGTAAAGGCGACCGACAACATGTTTTCCGGGTTCATCACAATAAGGCGCTCGATAACAGCAGACGAAGACGCGAATCCATGAAGGCACATCGACAAACTCCGATCCAGAAGGCCAACCTGGCCAGCTGCCTGTTGCAGCTTGAACACCGTGAAAAGCAGATCCACTCCTCCTGCTTCAACCAGCGAAAGGGAGAATTTCTTGTGCGCGAGAAAATGGGATGTCAGCGTCATCGTGTGCGATATCACGGCAGGGTTTTTGCTGTGAAGGAATGTGATAATTGTCCCGATGATATCTTCTTTCAGCGCTGGCGCAAAGAGTTCCAAGTACTCTCCCATGGACCCCAAGCAGTCCAACGTGTACAAAAGTTCCAGCATCACCAGTCGCTTGAAGTCCTCTTCGTGGTGCTCCGGGCTGGGCATTGTAATCGATCCATCTTCACCAAGGCTCCCCATGGAATCTTCATCAGCGCCCGAGATCGGGAGAGACTGCTGGATCGGAACTGTTGAAGCTGGCTCCTCCTCGTCCGCTTCCATGCCCGATCCAGCATCAGCTCCATCGTTATGGTCGTGGCCATGAGTAACCGCTCGGTTCATCACATCCGAATGCTTCCGCTTCAATGACCGCTGCGATGCCGTGGCCTTGACGGAGACGTTACCCCCAATGCCCGACGTTTTCTTGTGCCGAGCAGTTGCATGACGCACATGATCGTGAATGTATTTGACCGCTTGCTGTCTCTCCTTCTCCAGCTTGGACGCGTACATCCTCGCTCGCTTGAGCAACTTGACGGGCGTGTCGTTGTTCACCACAGTGTCCGCAACCGAGCGGTCCCTCAATCCCACCGATAGCAGCCCCGTCGCATAGCATCGAAGGCCAGGATCCGCTTCTGAGGCAAACCCGCACACCCGCTCCAGCATTTCGTCGTCATCGTCCAGCATGCGCACAATCGCCCTGCTGTTCACCGGCACTGTGGCCAGCAGCAGCCGACACGTCGCCGCCTTCACACGGTTCGCACTGAGGTCTGCCAGCTTGCTATCCAGCTGCAATGCAACAGTATACCAAAAAAGTGAGTCAAGCTGAGGTTTCTCTAGGCAAAAAGGGCAACTTCGACGGTTTTACCATCGGGTAGAACTCATCATTCTGCTCCAGCACTTGCAGAAGATTACCAATCAAGTGGCCTGCACATCGGATAAAACCCAAAAGACCCAATATCGTAAGAAAGACCCACTTCAACTTTCACTTGAAGCACCGTAACCTCACCGTCGCGGCGATACGGCGACGACCGCTCCTTGCGGAAGTTGGTCTCCACCTCCTCGAGCGTCTCCGCGATCCTATCCACACCACAGACACGGATTTAGGCGTCAGAAAGGTCCATTCCGCACTCCTTTTGGGTCTTCCGCGCGCACATGTTGAGCTTGGTGATGACCTCGTCCTCCGAGAGTGCGGGCACCTCCGGGTCCATCTGCGTGAGCTCCTGCGACAGCTGGTACACGTGCGCTTCCAGCGGATGCAGCAACTCATCGGCGCCCACCACCACCGACTCGCGGTGCGAGCGCGGCGACGGCGACTCCATCCTCAGATCCGGGCAAATGTCAAGTGACGAAAGAAAGCGGAAACATTCTAGAACTCGATAAAGCAGTCAATATGTTATTCAGTTTCATGAGACTATAAAATCTTATCGGCTTGTTTACAATAGCTGCTGCGAGCCATCACTCCTGCTGTAGCCATGTCCTTCTCGTTCAACTTCGCGCTGGGCAATGGCGCTGCGGCGGCCCCGGTGGCGGCAACGACACAATCTGCCTCCTCTGTACCCATGCGCAATGGCGAACGGTTCGTGTACTCCCCAGGAACCGAGACCGCCGCCTTCTCCGCTGTCCAGGTGGGCGACGCGACCTACGAGATTGTCAACACGACGGACGCGGGCTTCCTGGCTCGCACAGGCGCCATCAGCGCCATCCTGACCACGTCGGACGTGCAGACTGGCGTGTACGAGGGCGGCTTCAAGCTTTGGGAGTGCGCTGTGGACCTCGTGTGCTTCGTGGAGATGCAGCTTCGCCAGGGCCACGCCGCCATGCCCGCCTCGGTGCTGGAGCTCGGCTGCGGCCACGGCCTGCCGGGCATCCACGCTCTGCAGCGCGGCGCACAGCGCGTCGTGTTCAGCGACTACAACAAGGAGGTGCTGGAGCTCACCACGTGCCCCAACGTGCTGCGCAACGCCGCGCCGCTATACGAGCGCGCAGCCTTCTACGCCGGCGCCTGGAGCAGCATGTCCCGCTTCATGGAGGACGTGGAGCACCTGACGAAGGAAGAGATGCAGTTCGACCTCATCCTGACGGCCGAGACCATCTACACGGAGACCGTGGCGGTGGAGCTCTACCAGGTGGGCGGAACTGCGAGTTGCGGTGGTGATGTTGTGGCTAACTAGGTCACTTGATTGGTGCAGACGATCAAGCGGCATTTGCGGCGCTCGCCGAACGCGCGCGCGCTGGTGGCAGCCAAGAAGTATTACTTCGGCACCAACGGCAGCGTGCAGCACTTCGTGGGCCTTGTCCAGGCCGACGGCGTCTTCCGCGCCGAAACCGTGTGGGAGGAACGGGACTGCAGGTCTAACATTCGCGAGATTGTGCAGCTCACTTATGCCTAAACTGCTCGAGAGGTTTTCTAGATTCTGGACGATAGACTGCGGGCAGGCAAGATTCGTGGAGGCGGGTGGATGCCGCCAGGGTTTCTGATCAACGCACATCAACACGGATCGAACCAGGCCATTGACGCGGCAGGCGTCTGCTGTCGTTTTCTTCCTGCTGCCTATATATACCGTGCAACGCCGTCGTCTTCATGTCCGAGGCGTGCAAAATATCTCGCCTAAAAATGCCCGTCGTTCCAGTGCGTGCCCAGTGATCAGGCAGGTTGGCAAAGGAAGACGGCGTGTCAGTCACCCTCGACAACTGCGGAGCACTCCACAATTGTCCGGTCTCGGGAATATGGAGGGGCCTCCTGTGGGCAGCCTGGCGCTGAGCGGCGCCGGCTACGGCCCCGGTAAGGCACGGCCAAGTCGCCCTGTTCGACTGGTTGGTCGGATGCTGCGCTCGCTTCCTCCAGACGCAGCTGGGTCCGACCCGGTCGCGGTGCCCAAGCTCACAACTATTGATGCACTCATGAAGGAGCTGCGCAAGGCCATCCACGCGGCGTTTTGCACAGTCGACGTGAGCATTCCGAGCTCGAACGCGTACGAAAACTACTCGCGCCAGGCCTTTCGGTTCTTCACGACCACCAACTCCATTTCGCCTGAATGCTTTCAGCACAAGGTCGTGCGTCTCGGTCTGCAGGCAACTCCGCGCCTCTGCAACGAGTTATTCTGCCGCATCGATCAGGAAGACTTGGGCGAGATTGACTATCTCACGTTTGCCCAGCGGATATTCCTTCCCGAAACGTTTTTCGATCCAGGCGCAACTTCACAAGCTCCGGCGTCGGGATCGCCTACCCACGTTGCCCCGAGGACCGACAGTCCAAGAAGACCTGCGCACAAGTCTCCTCGACGAGCGGGTGGTGGAAGCACCACGCCAGCTATCAACGCCGCGCTTAACCCGAGAAAGTCGCCCCCTGTGTATGAATATATGGCTTTGGACGAACTGGACAAGTGCGTCGCCCGGAAACTCGAGGAAAAAATGCCGCCCAGTTCGGATCCCGTTGGCCAAGCTTTTCGCTTCTTCAGCGACTCGGAAGCAATTACGTTCGCGGACTTCCACCGCCACCTGGGGATGCTACAGATACAGATCTCTCCCCCAAAGTGCCGTGAACTGTTTGTCAGGTTTGACCGGGACAGGGACGGCGTGATCGATGCGATTGAGTTTGCCACGACGCTGTTTACAAAGGAGAATCGAGCTGCAGACCGGCCGACGAGTGCGAGATCATTCAAAAGGGGGCCGAGCGCTACCGAGCAAGAGCCGTCACTTTCGACGAAGCAACTTGTGGCGGTCTTACGGGAGAAAATGGACAAGTTGTCGGAGGAAACGGACCGATTCCAACAAGCTTTCATGCTGTTCGGTAAGCGCTCGGGAATCTCTCGCAGCGATTTCAAGGCTGCGTTGAGGAAGCTTGGCTTGAAGGTTGCCGAGAAGCAGCTGCAGGGTCTCTTTGATACGTTCGACTTCGACAAGACTGGCGAGCTGGACGTCAACAAGTTCGTTCAAGGCGTCATGCTCGACGACTACTCGACTTCGTTCTGGCTGTCGGTCAAGGACAGGCAAAAGGTGGACGATTCACGCCAAAAACTCTACTCCATGGCTGTGCAATCAGTGCAGGAATCGTGGACAATCGCTGATATCGAGCGGATGCTGCGTGAGAAGATCGAGCAGCGGACGTCCAGGTCGTCCGACTGCTTCAGACAAGCCTTTCGTATTTTCAAGAAAGTCAACGGGATCAAGCCACAAGAGTTCCACGCGGCACTCGAGGCCATTGGATTAGCGCTAACGCGCGTCCAATCCGACATTCTGTTTCGGCGCTATGACAAGGATGGGAGTGGAGACATTGACCTGAACGAGTTCATCCACGGCGTGCTACCACCCGACTACATTGGCATTTCCTGGGTGGCTGCAGCTGATGAGCTTCACCGGATTGAGGCGAAGAAGAAAAAGGAACAAGCGATGGCGAACCCCGACCAGTACATGACCGAAATCGAAATGGAAAGCTGGAGCTTGGATGATATCGAAATGCGCATACGAGATAAAATCCAACAGTCGACGTCACGAAGCTCCGACACGTTTCGGCAAGCCTACAAGATCTTCAAGAAGGCCAGCCACGTCACCATGGACGAGTTCCGCGAACGACTACTTGCTCTCGGGTTCCGACTGACGCCGGCACAGTGTCTGGGACTTTTCAAGAGATACGATACCGACAACAGCAATGATCTGGATTTGCAGGAGTTTTGTTTGAAGATCTTGCCACCAGACTATACGCACGATGGAGATCACTGGTCGCATTCGGAGAAGTACCGGAAGGAACGTCAACGAGAGAAGCTGGAATACGTCAAGCGTTCGAAGAATGGGCTGATCATGCTCCCGACGTTTATCGAGTCGCATCGATTCACGCGAGGGCACTACGTGTCGCACACGTTTGAGGAATTACAAGAAGAGATAATGCCGCCGTTTGGCAGCCACAGCGAGGGAAGCAGCACATCTCGACCGTCAACATGTTCTATTGTCGACGAGGGCGCTCGAGCTACGACGCCTCGACCGCCGCGCATAACGCGTCCTCCTTCAAGTGCTACCACCGAAAGTAGCAGCTCAGAGCGTTCGTCAAGCCCGCGTCGTGGGGAAAGAACTGTTACAAGTCCATTAGCGTCTGGCAGTCCGCGCAAGTTTCGGACAGCTTCATCAGCTGTCAATGACCGATCAAGTGATTTCCAGGCTACTTCGGCTCACGCGACCCCACCGACGTCACCTCGTGTTGTGTCTCCCAGCCGCCCGATGTCTCCGCGAACGGCAGCTTCTGCGCCTCTTTCACCCCAGCAAAAGAGCCGTCCAATGACACCGCGTCAGCCTTCCCCAAGAACTGACAATGATGCGATTGAGTATGAAGACGAGGAAGTGATCGAAGATGATGATGTGGCGTCGTTGGAACTGTCCCGGGCAAAGCGGCTGACTCGACACCGGCGAAAGCATGGCAAGTCGAGCAGACACCACGACAGCGATCGAAGCTCAACTTCTAGCCAAGTATCAACACGTGTGGCGGAGAGTGTGACAGGGAGCTCTTCCAGTACCGCCAGTGGCGCTGTCGGGGCTGCTAAGCACATGCCCCAAAGGGGTCACGTGCTGCTAATCAAACGCTTCATGCAAGCAGCGGGAAAGGGGTCAGATCTGACCCCGTCAAAGAGCACCAAACGCCTGAGCATTGCACGCCGCCGGTAGTGAAAACTTCCAAGATACACAGGATCAATCAATAAACGAAGGGGTCAAAGTGTGAACTCACCATGATACTATCGTAATCAATGCCAAAAAAACAAGAAAACTGGCTGCAAAAAAAACGGATATGTGGCATACCACAACAGCGAATTATTTGGACTCTCCAACACGAAATGTTATTCGCTGTTACTTCCCTCAAAGATGGCGTAGTCTAGGTGGAAAAGCGCCGCCAGGAGAAGTGCACGATCCTCGGGCGTTGAATCGCGAGGGAACTGAAGCACGTAGTTCGTGAAGCCTCCGCTTGCGCGGCAAAACGCCTTGAGGCATTCCCTGCTACCGTAACTCACCTGCAGGTTCGCTACGACTGCTCCCTCTGGGTCCAACACGTCGTACACAGCATCATTGCGACAACAGGATGGTGCACAGCAGTTGTCCACTCGACCGCAACACGCGAGGTTCGTTCTCAGCGAGTAGCGCTTCTCGTACGTTCCGTCGGGAAGTGCACGCTCAATGTCGGTGTAGCTTGTGGCGAGGCAGCACGCGGACCAGCAACGACCCCAGTAGGGCGAGAAGTCTTCACGAATCCGGCCAAGTCGCCTGACTTTAGCGCCGTCTGCACTCATCCCATCCATGTACATTTCCAACGGGTCGCACAAGGCTCCACCACACTTGTAAGGCCGATCAATGACGAACACGTCACCAGTTTCACCAGCCACACTGAAGTGCATCTTGAGTGGACGCAAGTAGCCGCAGCCCAAGTACTGCAGGAAAATGCGCGAGCAGAACCAGCTTTCCTCCTGCGCACGCATGAAYGGCTCGAGAGACTTCAGCTCCGGCCCCGTAGGGGACCACCCCGAGGGATCATTCGGGTCGTTCTTGACTTTCTTGTCGAYTGGCAAGCGGTGAATGGCGTACTTGTTGCACGCCTCCCAGGGTATACCGACCGCTTGAGCGATCATTTCACCTACTTGTGTGTCTTGACGAACCACCACACCGTCGACTTCAGCCAAACTCTTCTGGATCAGCTCGTAGCCGCCGCTGCGCTTCATGGTCGCTCAAGGGAACCGACTTGTTTCTGTCAATAGTGAGTTGTGCGTTGTAGGACGCGACGTTGGATAGCTGGAGGTCAGACGGAAGGTTGTGGAATGAATTGACTTGAAGAGGAAAGCGCAAGTGGAGTGAAACTGGGTCGGTGTTTCGTAACTCCTTCGCTGGAATGCATGAATGAAAGCATAAAGCATGGGATGGCGCTGTGTATTTGCTTGAAACGACTCCGCTGTGCTGCGTCTTCAACGTTGTTACAATCTGCTGGTGCCATATCAGCGCCAGTTATACACACTGTTTTTTCCACTTATTCACCGTCTTCAAGCGTTTGTCACGATGGCCTTGCTTCTTGATCAACTTAATGCAGGCGATCAGCTTCTCCACACACGTGCGGGTGGTCGGGTCTGTCATTGGGTTCCAATCCTTTGACCTGTAGGAAACTACGTCGTTCATCACCTTGAGTAACTTGTCGAGTTGATCCAGAGAGAAAATTCCGTCTTGCCACTGCTCCACACGAGACAGCGCCGACGCCAGACTTCCCTGGACCTCCTCTGTCTTCTTGGAGACCATTGGCGTCGTTGCCTGCTGGGAAGGCCTACCTTTCTCATCAACCAACTTGAACAAACTATTGGCAAGCCTTTTACACAAAAAATAAAAAAAACAATTAGTTTGGGAACTATCAGGTGAATATCGGGATCGGGAGGGTACCTTTGCCATTCCGTTTGCTTTTGCTTGCCAGGGAACCGCTTGCCGTACGCTATGACGGTGTTTGCAAAGCTGAAACACCTCTTGGCCAGATGATCTTGGAGTGGAACGTCGCCAACCAAACGCTTCATGTCGTCAACAGCATCGTGCACCTCGTCTTGGTACACACACAGAAAATCGTCCGTCATGAATTGCTGCATCACACGCAACGCCGCAGCAATTCGTTTCGGCTTCGAGCTCGGAGGCTCTGTGCGTATGGCGTGGATGATGTTGTGGTAAGTCCGGAGCTGTCGCTCCTGCGAACCGCCAGTGTCTACAGGGTTGGCGTTTTTTCTAGGGACCTCTAGAGTCTTCTTCTCGGTAGGAATGCTCATTTCTAGACTCTCCAGTTGGGCTCGCACACTGCACGCATGAACACGCCCAAGGATTAGGAACACTACAGCGATCCATAACCTGTCTAACATCGTACCGGTGAAAGTAAACCCTCAGCGTCTCGTTCTTGGAGCAAGCGTCTGTCAGTGCAGCGATCACCGATTGCACTTCCTTGACGTGCTCTGTCGTCCACCCGATCTTCTTGAAAACTGTAGCGGCAGCCTCGAGCGCGCGGGCAGCAACCTCAGCTGCTGGTTTGTCTGTCGTACGCGCGTCTCGAGTGGCCTGGCGCTTGAGAATGCGCTTGACGTCAAACAGCGCTTCGGGCCACTTGTCCCTCTTGTCGAACTGGATCTGCTTGTTGACCACCGTCACATCGTTTATCGCCTTCAGCACCATGTGCGCGAGGTGCAGATCTGCGCTCTCCTTTCCGTCACTCGCAGCTCCGTTCACCGTCTCCTTCTGCTCGTCCGGTTTCGCTCGCTTCGGCTTCTTGTCTTCCATTTCCTCTTCCTCACTGCTGCTACTGGACTCGTGCATTGCCACTTCATCTCGCTTCCGCTTGTCGCTCTTCCCCTTCTCTTCTTCGTCTTCATCTGCTGCCCTCTCCGTTTGCTGCATCCAAGACGACGACAAAGTCAGCATCCCTCCCAACCAACCACTAAACCTCTCACCTGCCTCACCACTTTCATGTCCGTCGCCACCTCCTCCAACCTTTTCTTCAATTCCTTCTGCAACTTCATCGTATTGTGCATCGTCTCCATGAGACTTTCACTGCGTCCAGCCGACGGTTTGCCGTGTTCCAATTGCTTCACGGCGTCCCGCACCTCCTCCACCTTGGCGAACGCCGCAGCGACGTCGTCCGCCACCTTCTGCAACGCTGCGTATTCTTCCTGTAGCACGCCATTGCAGCTGCGGTGCAATTCCTGCGGCTTCACGAGCGCCAGGATGCGCTCGTACAGCGCCAAGGTCGCCATTGTTGGAAAGCTCTATGGCCACCGTTCAAAGTGTGATTTTTGGGACTATTTTGGTCCTTTCGGTGATCGACAACGACCGAAAATTGATCACCGAATTCGCTAAACACAGAAAGTCTATCGGAAAACGAGAAAACGACGACATAGTTCGAAATACGAAGTACGAGCCCCGCCGCAACGGTGCTGTTCGCCTGCCT
>KV737758.1:701-19387 GCA_000500225.2 Phytophthora pinifolia | reverse complement strand
GCGGCTGGCGCAATGGATAGCGTATCAGACTTCGAATCTGGGGGTTGCGGGTTCGAGTCCCGCGTCGCGTACACTTTTTTTCATTTCTTGTGGACTTTCCCTATTCAAGTTTACTGTGCCTCGGGATTTACAATCCAACTTGTAAATTCACCAAAGTTAATCGTCTCTCCAACCCGTATTTACCCGTATTAACTTTGTGCAGCTACTCCAGCTCGCTTTGCACCTTCAACTTTCCTCTGCGCGACGATGACGCGGCGAGCCAAGGAGCGCCGTGTGGAGCGCGTGCTGGCCAAGCAGCAGCAGCAGGAGCGGCTCGGAAAGCTGGGTACGCGGCCGGAGTGGATCCAGCTGCTAGCCGCTATCGATGGACCCCCCGCCGGCGCTGGTTGCAGCAGCGTGCGCCTCTCAAGCGACAGTGACACCCCCAGAAAACCTCCGATCGTGGACGAGCTGCAGTGGAAGAGCTCGCAGGTGCCCATCGCGGCCTCCGGGGGATTCCAGCTACCCATCAAGTTAGATGCACACAAGGGCGAGCTGCACTACGCCTTCTCCACGCGCGAATACGATGTCAACTTCGGCGTGCAGATGATCTGCGCAGATGGCAGTTTAGTGGAGCTGCTGGACACGCGGCGCTACGAGAGCCAGAAGCAGCAGGTGCAGGGACAGTTGAACCTCGTAGGGCCTGGCATGGTGCTGCTGTTGTGGGACAACTCGTTCTCTTGGGTCAACACCAAGCAGCTCGCCTACCACGTGGAGCTCAAACAGGAGACGCTGCCAGCGTCCGAGCACGAGCGCACGCAGCTGGCGCTCCGGGCGCGACTCGAGCGTGAACAGAAGCTGTTGCAATGTGAGGGCGAGTTCGACGGGCTTGAGACGCAGGTGCAGACTGAGGGGCAGACCATCGACTTCCTGCGCTACCAGATCGAGGAGCTACAGACTCAGCTGAAGCAGCACGAGGAGGCCAAGGAGACCGTCAGCGAGAAGAAAGACCGAGTCGGCATGCAGATCGAGGAGTTGAGCTGGGAGCTGCAAGGTACTGCTACTTGTCTAGAAGCCTCGTGGTGGCGTGTTGTGATCGAGTGTTGTTCTACTTATGCTAGCGCTGAGCTGGAGATGCTTCGATCAAGCCGCGTTGCATCGTATCCTCGATTTCCTGGGGGAGAAAGATGTAGTTGCATGGTACGCTTTACTGCTCTCAAAACCTCTTTTTAATTGCGTTTCTAACTTATTGTCGCTCGATGGTGTCGAGCCAGGTCATTGACGAGCAAAATGTGGTGCCAGTACGGACGCGCATACCAAGCCAGCAAACGAGACGCTGCCAAAGCAAATGCGCAAGCTGCAGCATGAAGACATTAATTTTCCTCTCCGACCGTTGGCGAGCCTCACTCTTGCTCACCCGCACTGATCGTCAGCTGCTCGATGGTCTCTAAAAGTTTTCTTACACATAGATTTCCGTTAGTTTACGAGGAAAAGTTTTTTTACACATAGATTTCCGTTCGTTTACGAGGGAAGCAACTTGGAACGTACTTAGCGGCGTCCAGATCGTGGGAAGCTTTCTTGGACAACAGACCTCCTCTTGGCTTTTTCCCGTCTTCGGCCAGTTCCAAGGCCTCGTTGACATCTTCGAGGACTCGTATTTTCGAAGGAACACCATCCGGTCGTCGTTCTCCTATCCGACTGAGCCTCTTTGAGCGTGAGAGCACCAATTAGATACACTGCGCTATCACTCATGGCATGACAAGCTTACCTTTTGAGATACCTTGAACTCCTCGTCGATCGAGTTTGCACACGTTTCCAAGACGCGGAGACGCTGCGTCATTTGTTGCATATTGTTGCGCAAGTCGATCAACGAATCGATTCCACTTGCCGCATCACGGTCCTCACGTAGCCTGCTTGGACGGTCTCGGGTAGGATAGCGCTGGCGGTAGCTGGCCCTATAACGCGCCTTCACCGCGTCTTCTGTCTGTTCTGCAGTATGATCATCATACGCCTGAGCACTACCAAGATTCGGTGAAGGCTGACCGTCAGACTGATTTTCGTCGCTGCCAGGTTCTGAATGAATTTTACGAGACTCAATAATGGTTGGCACGGTGGACCGAGTCATGAAGAGCTCGGGGTCTTCTGCCGTCTCATTGTTGGCAGTGTGATCTTTCGTGTATTGATCACCGAACCGAACAACTTGTAGAAACTTCTTGCTCTCTTTAAAGTGCTGTCTCGCCCCGACACTGTCAGCGCCATCAAGATCCACCCAAATGGGAAAGTTGTCTGCTATACTCAGAGGTAAATACCCCCGTGCTCTCCGCCCTTCGTTTTCTTCATTCACATCGCATTGAGTCCCGATACCTGACACCAAGCAGGGCCTATCTTCCAAGACTTCTTGAGCCACTGGCGAGCTTTTTTCCGGGATGGTATCTTGCTGACTGCTAAATTCTTTCCTTTCTTCCACTGCCGGCAGTATCGCGGTATTAAGCTCATCATTCGTCTGCGCGCTCACAGTCTTCAGTTGTACCGCATCTGTCTCAGCCAAAGAGACGGCAGCTCTTGGTTTCGCAGGGTACGATGCATGTTGCATAGGGTCACGATCTTGATGCACCACAAACTGCCTTCTCTTCACGGAAGGGTTGCGCTGCTGAGAGCTTCTGCCTAGCAACTTCAAGCTCGCACTGTCAGTCCCATATTCCAGCCGTAGCGGGTAAACAGCTTCTTTTCGTGGAAAACGCTCGTTTTGGGCGTTCCGTTGATTCCTTGCGGTCTTACGTTTAACACCAGTACGTTTCAGCTTGTCACGTCCAGAAGAAACCGCAGCAGGAGTTCGCTTTTCACATTTCGATTTTGATGAGGATGTCAGGCTTGGAGCTTCACTGACAAAACCTGAATCTTCTTGGCCGCTCTGTGGGAAACCACAATTTTCCTGTCGGAGACGAAAAAGCTTGAGCGCGTTGCGAACAGAATCGTGCCGCTTTACAGGCATCGATGGCTTAGCGGTTTGAACATCCACGTCAGAACTGGCCGGTGAAAATCGATGTCGTCTTAAGTCGCGAGCTTGCAACGAGATCCGTGCCATTCGCTGGACATCTGCTAAATCAACCAGAGCTTTGTCATCATCGACTGTCTCGACTAAATTCGGTGGCTGATCTGGGTTTGAGGATGGGCTGGGTGATTGTTGAGGCGCTCGAACGTCTTCGTGGGAACTTGGCGGTCTAGATTGCTCGTTCTTTTCAGACGTAGTGGTGGCCGTCACCGCTTGTATTCTTTCTTCCAGATGCCGTGTTTGTGCTTTCAGCAAAGCTATCACTTCGTCCCGCGAAATTTGGTTATCTGATAGTTGACGCTCCTCAGCGTTTTCGGCGCCTGGCCCAGTGCCAGCATTTGCTGGATGAGTAGTTTCAACGTTGACTGCGAGAACCTCAACAACCCGTGGCACGTGGGGGTTGCCATCGTGTAGATCAACTTGTATTGATGCTGCAGGGCTCTCGATAGCCGGTTCAAATGGGCTTTTTGTAATTACGGCAATGATCTGCAAAATCTCCGAGTCACAGCAGCAGCCTATCAGTATGTTAAGGTCACTGTCATTCAGCTCGTCATGGGGATTTAGTTTGCCGTTACCCACATTGAAGGCCTGATTGATGTGCTCCTGAATGTTTTGAAATTCATCCGCGAAATCCTCCAAAGAAATACCAGTCTGTTGTTGCTCGAGTAGTCTTCGCATGCTTTGATACCGCTTCAGGTGCCGTGTAGGAATCCGGTTTACTGGGAAGCCCCACGCAATTGCCTCAGCAACCTTTCTTGGATTCATCGTGACTGCCTCTTCCAGGAGTGATAATCGAAGGTTGAGAAGATCTTCACTGTCCCCGTATATGACGCCTAGCGTATTCAGCTGGAGACCACACGTGGCAGCCAAAGCCCCAAGAGCTTCCCTATCGCTGACAGAATCAGAGCTCTCCTTTGTTGTAAAGTGTAAACTGCGACTGCAATACGAAACCTTTTCACGAACCCAAAGCGCCCAAACAATCAGGACTAGAGATCGAACAATTTTCTGCGACCGGAGCGACTCACTTCCGAGCGAATCACCAGGTTTATGAAATCTAGGGAAGCGCAATTCAGTCTCAGCATGATTAAATACGACTCGCACCCGTGCAATACCATTCCAGAGACTCGGATCTTCTGTAGACGGAGCATTAACACGATTCAAAGCAAAAGCTTGCTCGAAAAGACGGTTGAAAGACTCACTTGTGGCTTCCAAGTGCCAAACAATTCGAGAAACCAAGCAGACCAAGCGAGCAAGCAGCCGTTCTTCAAGTCGCGAGAATTCCCACAATGAAGTTTTGCTCGCGCCAAGAGTTTCTGTCGGCTTGGCAAGTTTTGTAGGTATCGTCTCGTGATACACCTGGAAGCACTGGGCGATCAAAGTCGATAGACTGCGACGCCCTGTACTACAATCCGCTTCTCGGTTGGTCCGTCTGAACCGGCGCTGAGCCCCCATGCGCTGCAAAATTGCCACTGCCTCGCCAATATAGGCTTCACATGCCTGCCAATGCAGACAGTTAACCTTCAATCCAGCCGATTCCAGGCTGACTTTGCATAGCGACTGGATAAACCGATGCGCGAGTGGACTCTTGCTCGCCATGACAAATTTAATTATCAACTGAAGTGCGTTGGCTTTAACAGCACACTTGACAGCTGCGTCGACCATGCCACTCCATGAGGCGCTCCTTTCAGGATCCTCGAGATGAAAAGGTTTCAGAAAGCAACACAGTGTCTTCTTTCGTTGCAGAGTACTTGGATCCAAAGCTATCGAGATGTAGTGTTCCATGTCGATCATTACCCCATTCACCTGCAGACAGCAGCAAGTGAGCATGTACGATAGAAGCAACAGCTTGAGACGATCAGCTGGAGAGCCATCGCTCCTATCAGCCTCATATACCAATTCGGCAGCAGCAGGCATTTCTTCTCGCTCAATGATCCGTTGATAAGTCAAGTGCACTTGAGCCGCGTCGGCCAACCTTCGCCTTGGATCAGCATGGATTTCTGGCAGAAGGGCTCTCACGGGGATAAAATACACGCGAAGAAACGATGCCACCTCTGCTGAACAAGCCCAGTGGTCTACGCTTTCACTTGTCCCACTCAGCTTTTGTCGAAGCTGGTGAGATAGAGCTGCAATTTCCTTGCGATAGTATATCTTCCGATCGGATTTGGTCGCACAGCCAGGCAGCGCAGAAAGTATTCTTTGACTCACTTGTCGGGTTGAGGTCGCCTCCACTGATATCGTCAGGGTGACGAGCATTTCCATCACTTTCAAGCTTCTGCCGATGCAATCAATGGGATCGCGGGACTTGCTGGCATTGATCGTGTCATCCATAAGTTGCTGGTGAATGATGCAGAGTAGCATGAAATACAAGTCCTCAAAAATGCCTCGGCTTCGGGTGAGAGCAATGCGCGCAACATCGAGTAGCTCATCAGAACTAGGAGAAGATTTAGCCTCCAGAAGTTCTCGAACACAGTCTCCGAAGTCCTGTCAACAAAATAACCATCAGAACCTTTCGCCAGAATCTCGACAGAAACCCAGAAGGACCTTACACTGGAGTTCTCGACAAGACTCGGCATCACTCGCTTTCTGCCGGGCCCAAATAGACTGCTGGACAGGGTGTCGAGTGAAGACTCGACAGCAAGACTAGCGGGAGGGTTATCGTTGACAATCTGCAGCTTGAACACTGCACAACTTGTCCCAAAATCGACTAAAACGTGTTGCTCATTTGAAACCCACACCAGCTGACAGTGCGCGATACAGTCAGTATGAGATTGGGACCTCAAACACTAGCCTAGGACGGTACCTGTACAGCAGTGGGGACCGCCTTTCCTAACAAAGCGCTGAGGCTGAGACGTTTGGACATGGTGCTTGATGTTGAAATGGACAAGAGTTCTAAGCGCGCGTCACCAGTATGCACGATGCTCATCTGTCCTGATTCAAGGTAAATAGCACTCCTATGAGTGCAACACGATAGCAGTCAAGGAACTTGTGCTTGTAACGTACCATTTGCAAGTAGTATCGCAAAAGCGGTGTCCTGTTCAAGCCATGCGCCGTCCAGAACTTGATGATCCAACGGCATTCGTTTCACCACACAATTTCTCAATTCTTGGCCCACCTGGAAGTGATACAGCACACTACCAGCCGTCACCAGTGCGTCTTTCCACGTATCCGTCACAAATAATGCCAATCCGTGCTCAGAATCGACGGCAGAAGCTCCCAGTTGTCTGGATGAGAAGCTTACAGGAGTCCAACATGCGTCCACATCGAATACCCACTTCTCTACAACTACGGAACCATTCAGAAGCTGCTTTGCGCGAAGGTAAAAAAAGCAGTTTCCCACCACGGCCGAGCTGCTAAATCGCCCGCAGCTGCATGCGTTGGCTAGCGGTGTGTCTACTGCCGTATCATCAACAAACCTCCACTCCGATAGCCGCGTCTCCAAAACGTCCGAGAAATCTGCAGCACATTGATTCCACGTATACAATTTCCCAGTTGCTCTTCCCACCACCACAATCTGCTGCCCGCTTGTGTCGACAAAGACGTCCCCTATCTGCTCGTTCAACGTTGGCAATGGCTGAGCATCCACTTCTCCGGTCTGAAAATCCACCACGTAAATTGTACGTGGCAGCTCTTCTCCATTATTATGTTTGCTGTCCCAGGCAACACCGTATCTCGCGCCGGTCTTGCTCCTAGCGAACGTGAGGCTCTGTGGCAGCTCCAGTTCGTGTCGGACATGGATCGACCCACCGCAAAACCCTTGTGCATCCACCACCCGCAATGAAGTATCGCCCATTCTCAGCACCACGTTATGCTCCATCATCTGAACGACACAGCCATACCCGGAACTTCTCCCATCCCCGTCTGCACCCACAGCAATCGTCACTGCCGCGCCGTCAACCTGCACTCGGCGCCCCATGATTCAAGTGTCTTTTCGTCAGGAGTTACGTTGAAACGGTAACCTCGTAACCTTAGAGTTACGTGCCGCCAAAAACAAAACAACTCGGTTGTCCAAGGAATGGCGGGATCCGACAGCTCCGAGGAAGACGAGCCCATCGCGGCGCCCACGAGCGCCCCCGCGCCGCCCGTAAGCTCTCATATTAATCGCCAGCGTGCGCTCTTTCCTCTGATACCCTTTTTATCTACTATAATCCCTTGCAGAAGGCGTGGATGGATGAAGATGCTGACGAAGAGGAGGAGGACGCCGATCTGAGCCAGTTACAGCGCCAGCGCTCCCCCAAGTTTACGCGTCTGCAGGCTGCCGTAACCAAGGATAAGTGGGATGCCGACGCGTGGCTGGCACTCATGCAGGAGGTGCAGCAGCTGCCTGTAGCCGAGGCGCGCGAACACTACGAGGCCTTCCTGGCCCAATTCCCGTCCTCCGGTCGCTGGTGGAGGCTCTACGCCGAGCACGAGCTGAGGGAAAAGCAGTACGACCGCGTACAGGACGTCATCAAGAAGTCGCTCATGCAGTTACGCTGTCCCGACGTGGATTTGTGGCGTTTCTACCTGGACTTCACCAAGGTCGTCAAGCTGGACGTGGCCGTGGACTCCAAGGACCCGCAGGCCGTCGCCACTGCGCGTCAGCTCATGGTAGACGCCTTCGAGCTCGCCATCGAGCGTGTGGGCGGCTCCATCCACGCCGCGCCCATCTGGCAGATGTACCTGAGCTTCGTGCAGGACGAGCAAGACCCGCAGGCTTTCCTCAACGTGCGCAAGCTCTACCACCGCATGGTCATGGTGCCTCTCAACGGCATGGAGACCATCTGGAGGGACTACGAGAAGTTTGAGCGCGCCATTCCTAATAACGACGCGCTCGCGCAGAACTTCTTCAAGGTCTTCCGCCCCAAGTTCGACGCTGCGCGCGCGGTGCTGCGCGACCGCAAGCAGCTGTACGACCAGGTCAATCCCAACGCGCTCGCTGTGCCAGCCACTAGTTCCAGGTCGGACAAGGCGGACATGGCCGCCTGGCAGAAGATCCTCGCGCTCGAGATGGAAAACCCAGAGAGGCTGGACGCGCTGCGGCTCAAGTCGCGCATGCGCTACACACTCGAGCTCTTGGTGAGCGTCAAGCGGCACTACCCTGAGGCGTGGTACCAGTATGCCTCCTATGAGAACCAAGTGAACGATCCCGAGGCGGCCGCTGGCGTGTTCGAACGTGCGATTGAAGCGATCCCGGACTCGAGCTACCTGCACTTTGCATTTGCCGACCACCACGAACTGCGTGGAGACATCCCAGCTGCCAAGGCCATCTACGAAAAGCTAGTGAAGGATCACGTGTCGGCGCTCGCGTACGTGACTTACCAGCGGTTTGCACGTCGTGCGTACGGCGCGAAGGGACTAGCTGAGGCACGCGCCATCTTCAAGCGAGCTCGCAAAGATGAGCGCGAAGGAGCCTGCATTTACCACGTCTTCGCTGCCTCAGGTGAGCTTCGGCCTATCGTCTCCCTCGTACAGCTCTTGTGCTGCAAGCTATTTAACGGCCTTGTTGATGCGGTGAAACTTGTGATGCGTATCCTACAGCGCTGCTGGAGTTCTACAGCGACAACTCGGAAACCGGAAAAGACATTGCGCTCAAGATTTTCGAGCTAGGCTTGAAGAAGTGCATCCAGGAGCCTGCCTACGTGTTGTGCTATCTGGATTTCCTCGGCCACTTGAATGACGACAACAGTAAGTGCGTTAGATGGCTTCCAGTGACTCGCAAACGGCGTCTGACACACGACGTACCTTTGTGGGTTGGTTACAGACATGCGGTCGCTGTTTGAGAAGGTGCTGTCGGTCATGCCGGCAGAAGTATCGCGCCCCATCTGGGACCGGTATGTGGAGTTCGAGCACACGATGGTGTCAAGCGGTGGCGATCTTGCTACTGTCGCCAAAATCGAGGCCCGAAGAGCGATGGCCTTCCCGGATGAGCCGTTCGTCGAGATGAAAGGACTGCTGAGCATAGCTCACCGCTACGCATTCTTGGACTTGCGGCCACCGACGACTTGTGACCAGACTTTCCTCGACATGTATCGTGCTCCTTCGGCCGGTGGTAACCGTGGCGATGGAGGTGAAGCTGGAGAAGGAATGGGCGGAGGAGGTCTTGGAAGCGGCTTTGGTCTTGACATGGACAGGTGCGTGAAGTTGTCGATTAATTCGGATCATATCGTCGATACTGAGTTAAGAAAATGTGGGTTGATCAGGCATATCCCCGGCCCTCCGTTGCCGGACTTCTTGAAGGAGTTTGCAGGAATGCTGCCTTTAAATCTTCCCTGGAACGGCCCCATCGCTGACGTCGAACACATTTTCCGCGCAATGCTGCTCATCGACTTCCCGCCTCGCTCGCGAATCGAGCAGATGGCGCAGCAGCAACAGCAGCAGATGCAGCAGCAATTAGCGCTCAAGCACCAGCAGCAGCTCCAGCAGCAAGCTGCCGATGCTGAAAAGAATAGCGGCTTCGGCGACGACGACGGCGCGTCTGGAGTGGTTAGCAAGCGACCGGCGCACGACATCTTCCGCTCTCGTCAGAAGCAGAAGCTGTCGAAGCTCGGGTAGTCCAGTCCATGGGCGATGAACGAAACGGTACGGTGTAAATCCCCAACGCTACAATTGTCACGGGCCAAGAAAAGGACTTAGCTCTTGTGGGTCTTCTTTTGTTTCTTGAAGTTGACGACGATTGTAGGGAATCCCTGGTCTTCATTGTCTTGGAGTTGCCCACTTGCAGACCTGTGTGTGCGGGATGCTGCGGTCATCGCAAAAGACTTGACGGCAAAGCCATCCGTATCTTCGTCCTCATCGGATAGTGATTCTTCGTCGAGTTCTTGACCACCTTCAATCTCGTCGTCGTCGTCGATGTCAGTCTCGTCATCGTCCCTGTCAGATGAGAAAGCTGGGCGCCAGTCTTTCAGGGCTGTTGCTGTGAGCTCTGCTGCCTGGAGAGATCGGCACGCAGCAACCAGTTTTTCATCGCTTAGCATCACATCTCGGTGTTCCGAGTCCCCCCAGACACTCTCGCTTGCTTTCCACGCTGCCTTCGCCGCTTCCAAGACGATATTATTCACGGTACTGTTGGATTCGCAGCAGTCAACACACAAGAATGAGACCATCATGACACGACCAAAGAGATCCATCACTAGAGGTGTACCTTTGATCCTGCAAGAAGTCCTGGAGCTCCTGGATACCGTGCGAGAAGAACGGGAGCAGCTTCGCCTCTGTCTTCGACATCCATCGGCGCGGGTTGTACTTCTTACCGTAAGTCTTGGCCAGCAACTCGTTCGTCCACCCTCCATTTCGGCGACCCCCGCCGCTGCGTTGCATGTTCAGCACGACACGTTCTTGAAAGGCAGACGTCACCGTATCCATCGTTGCGGACATCGCGTGGACAGCACCAAACAAGACGCTCAGGTGTCCGAGCGCGCCCGTGTCGTCACTCACGCTTTGCTCGACACGCCACGCGATACATTTCTCGATGATGCACTTGGCGCTTCTTGTGGCAAAAGCTCCGCCCCGCAGAACCAGCAGGTTCGTCTTCACTGGCAAGTTGAAGCCGTGAGCCTCAGCTTGTGCGAACACGCGTAGAGCACTCTCGAAGACGTGCATCGCGCGGCAGTAGTCCGAAAAGGGATTGAAACTAGCGAGGCTTTGCGAGCTTGGTTTCCTCGGTGATGCTCGATACAAGGAAGCAATCGCACAGAGCAGAACCGCCTCCATGAAGTAGGGCAACGACTCGTTTGTCAAGCTTTTCAGCACGATATGCTCTCCGTCCACGATCACCGCGAGTTCATCTTGACGGTTTTCTTCCAAGCCCTCCTCGTCCGATTCATCTTCGCTGTCTTCGATACTTGCGCCGGGCTTTTTTCCGCTCTTGTTCTTCTCCTTTGAAGCGGCAGCATCAATGAGCAGGCGCATTTCATCGAGATACTGAGCCAGCAAGAAGGAACCAGCTGATGCCGATGTCGAGAACGCCCAGGACCCAACCACCAGGTACGAGATATGGCGCCATTTCACGGAAGGACATCGGTATCTCGCCAACGAGCAGACGCTGCCTTTACTCGGAGACACAACAGAATTGGACAGGGACTTCAATGGGAGGCCCTTAAAGAATGTCCCGGTGTCGCTTTCGAACTGACTTGGAGTCGGTATGGACGGGAATGTTTGATGCAGCAGCGCAAGGCAGAGTTGGCTGATCAGTGGACTTTTCCTCGTGTTCAGTACCAGGGCAACAAGAGTATCAGTAACCAGACAAGCAAGCGTTGGATCCTGGTATATACACATCAACGACACAAATGAGCGTGAAAACAGCCTCAAAAAGAATGCACAATCGGCTTACCGTCGCCTCCAGGCATTGCCGTGCCAGAAAGCGGAAGAATATCTCGTTGCATCCATGCGGGTTTTCATTGCAGCATGCGTCGTCATCGGGGCTGACCCCAGCAGCAAGAAGCTCCATCATGTTAGCCGTCCAGCTGGAATCACCCGCGGCTGTCGCAATGCGGCACTCGTCCAGGATAACTACGAACGAGTCGTAAATGCACGCCAGATTGTACGCCATCGCATTCCTGGTCTCCGTCGTTGCAGCTCCTGCTTCGATAGATTCGGCTTCAAAATCTTCATCCAAAATGCTACCAGACTGATCGTACTCGTCGTTGCTGATTGAGCGGCTCAGCTCCGCCGATCGACAGCTTAACCACTTCACTGCCTGGCGCCCTTCACTCCGAGAGACTAGCAATCTCTGATTTCCACCAGTTCTCGCCTCAAGACTGCTACCATCCAGTCCTGAAGATGTTACAGCATCAGCCTGCAAGTGTCGAACAAAAATTTGGAGGAGAGTCAATTCTTGAGACAGCGACAATGTTGGCTCCATCACGTTTTCCCACTGTCCTTCAAAAACCAAGCAGATGACGCGAAAGTCCAGACCAAACAACGAGGCTCTGGGGAGCTCTCCTTGTACACGACGAAGCTGGCCGTTCAACAGTCGTTCCACCACTGACACCTCCACCAGCAACCATTCCAGCTCAGTTTTTCGCGCTTCAGCACGATCTAGAATCGAGATGTCCTCAATCCGATCTAAGCGCGACTGGATATTATTTTTCAGGTCAGATAATATCCGCTCGAGTTCCTCTCGTTGCTTCAAACAGACGTGTAATCGAGCTACCATCCGCGAAAATTGCTTCATGCACTCGTCTTTCGATTCCGAGTTCGCCACCGTGGACGCGTACTGCTCAGCAACAAAATTCGTCGATGCCACTGAGATGTCCAGCGCGCACACTAAATTCCAGATTGCATTGTTTACCTCTGAGGGTTCAATCGACCTGCAAGCCTCGGCATTCAGTCCCAGCTTGTAAATGGAAGGAATCAAAAAGGCACAATCCACGATTTCCGCTTGCTCAACCGGGGGCGCGAACTCCAGGTAGCAATAAAATAACTCCCGGAGGAGGCAGATTTTCATCAGGTACTCTTGCTCTGTCAGCTTGATACACGCTGCACGCTCACTGGGGCTCAGAGCTCCGAATGTTGGCGAAGGAACGCCAAACCTCATTTTGTGGACGAACGCAGTGGCGTCCATGACCAGTGGCGTTGTCAACTCATCTTGGTCCATAGCGATAGGTTTTGTGGCGTCATCAAATGCGATCACAACGCTGTTATCCTCTTTCGTCTGTTGGTCAATCTGCTCTCGTGGTGCCCACGAGAGACCTTTCTTCCGAAAAACCTGAGAAATAGCTGCCGTGAGCAATGCCCGCTCTTGCTCCAAAGACGATGCCTCGCGTGTCCGGCTCATTTCATCTCGAACGAAGCGCATTACGTGCAGTAGCGTCTCGTCACGGTTTGCCGATGTCAAAAGACGGAGCATCCAGTTCGCCAGCGATTTTCGGTCTCGCGAATCCACGACAACCTGGTTCTTGAGCAGGTGCCCAGTCAGAAAGACAGCCATGAGCTGCTTAACCTCCACGGCATTTGCACGAGTTTGCAGCGACCGACTGCTCTGACGCCTGAACGATTGCTGGTCGTGGGTCAACCCGGAGGCCCCTACCCGAGACACAAGCTGCTTCTGAATAGTGATCATCAGCAGTGAATAAATACCTCGTTCCTTCTTGGTCAACAGCGCCATCGTTGAGCAGAGGAGGTCGAGAATGTGCGATGGATACCTCCCGTCAACTTCAGACTCCGTTGTAGCAGAGGCAATTCCATGGAGGTGATCAAGGAACAAGTGAGAGGATGAGGCCAGTGAGCCAGCATTCCTCCGAGCGAGTTCGGAAAAACGCAGGGCAATCACTTCGGCCACATTCCAGCAGAGTGCGCTGCGAGTTCGTTGCACCGAGTCGGTGTTGGCGAGCAAAAGCAGCTTCTTTGGCTGGCTGGCAATTGTCAACAGGAGAGTTAATGCCTGTTTGCACGCATAACAAAAAAACTGTTAGACTGGCGGTACGAAGCGACGCCTGACCGCCATCTTTGTACCTCTTCTTGCACCGCACTCTTTGTCTCGACAAGAACGATCAACGAGTCAATAGCGCTGGCAATCAAGTTCAAGGCCAAGGTGGGTTGGGTCGATGCACGGAAACAGACCGCGAGAAGACAGCTACAGAAGCGCACAAATGACGGGAGTAAGTAGGCCCACTCAGGCTTGACAAGCGTGGCGGCAGCTTCATGCATCATGCGTCCATGCAACCGACCACTCTGAGCGACGGCTGTTGTCGTTCTCACCGCCAGCTACGACGATACCAAACACCAGCAAATCCGAGCATTTAGTCGTTTGCCAAGCGAAGCTCTTTCCTCAAATTCGAAGCAATAGCTTACCTCGTTTTCAGCCGACTTGCCCATCACTAAGGTCAGCAGGATCATGTCGAAGGTGGTCATCGGGTCAACGTGTCGGATTAGTCGCAGCAACGCTGTTAACGCCACTGACCCGGCAGTCGCAAAGCGCCCGATCACCTCCATCGTCAGCGACAGCGTGCCGGACTCGATGCGGTTGCACTCGGTGCGCAGTCGAGCGAGCGCCTTGGGCGCCGACGACTTGGTGACCATGGACAGCATGCTCTGCACCACCGCAGGGATGTCCTCCTCCATCGCCGCGTCCAGCAGTGACTGCGTGGCCTCCACCACCGTGTTCTTCTCGCTGGTGTCCAGCGGCATCTCGGCCAGCGAGCCCAGCACAGGCACAAGCAGTGCGCGGTCCGTGGCCAGCAGCTCCAGATACGCCTCCACCACCAGCCGCACGCACTCCTTGGACTGGTACGTCAGCTGCAATGCACCACCAATATTCCGTCAGACATTGACACAACTCGTCCAAAAGGACACCAACACCGCTCATACCTTGGGCAGGTGGTGAATGAGCAGCACGCGGTGTTCACTGAATAGCAGCAGAGATAGCATTTCCTCTGTCAACTCGCGCGTGGGCGCGACGTAGTTCCCCAGAAGCCGCAGCATCCCATTCACATCGTCGGCCGAGTCCTGTCCTTCCCGCAGTCGCTCCAGCACCAGCAGCGCCGTCTCCACGCGTTGCACACTGCTCCCGGTGCGCAGAAGGCGGCGGCACAGATCCATTGCCTGTGCCGCGTCTCCGTCGACGACGAGCGCGCGGTGCCTGCGCCCGCTGCTAGGAATTGGACGCTGTTCGTGGAGCTGCATTCTTGAATGAAATCGCGTCGTGGACACTGGGTAATATCACCCAATTTAGATCGGAAATTTGGGCACTACCAGCTCAATCCTCTAAAGCGCTCCCGGGGAAAAGCGGACCCGGGAAAATCCCCCGGGACCAGGAACGAAGATGACGAGCTGATGTCGGTGGCCATGCCTGTGCCTGCGCGCGGCAGAGCAGACCGAGTGCCAAGGGAGACGGAAGTGAAAGTGAAGTAGGAGATCCCCACGAAGCCCTCAGCTTCACCGTTTTTATTTGCAGTTTCCTCAACGATCCCATACATCAACAAAACAACCCAGCCATCACATGCAGCGTGGCAGCTACCCGACACTGCGGGACCATATACCGAGCTGTCACAGCACCGAGCAAGTTACCGCCAGCAACGATGAATCTATCATCTACTCATCTACTTACCAGCTTTTTCCGGAGTGTTGGTGATAATTAATGCTCGAGACGCGGTGCGACAGGATGAATCTGGACTCCAGCGTGAAGCGCTTGTAGGTGATCGGGTGGATACTGCAGCGAGGCTCTAGTAGCTTTAGTGTTAGAGGAAGACACAGAAACTCAAAGAGTCTCTAGTGATTGGCCAGCTCGTCAGGAACGCCCGACCACCTGCTTGCGCGTGTGTTCTCCCAATCGACACATTCTTCTAACCCGAATCGCGTCGGACAGAACTCCGCCAGGCCAGCGTCCGCTACTAACGTCTGCAACGTAAATCGACGTGCCGAGTTGAGGTAGTCGAGCAGCGTAACGCGACCACTCAGTGTGACTTCGGAAGCGTTCGTCTCTGTTTTTCACCAGCTGGCCGTGAGCCTACTGCAATAATCAGGATAGAGATCTCCGCTTTTCACCTTCAGCAGACCAGGCCACTACGTGTCTCCATCCGCGTCGGTTGAGTTTGTGAGCGGCACCTTGTTGGTCAACATGTCATTTCTGTCACTTCCGTCGTTTCCTCGGGCCTGACGCCGGTCGTCTCCTCATCCCTCCAGTGGTCTCCTCCGCGGCGGCGAGGACTTCCTCGGTCATCCTCGGCCGTGACAGTGCCCCGCACCTCGACTGGAGCATATCTCTCTTCATCACATCGGTCTTGTTCACCGATCTTGGCCGTCTCCTTCGTCTCAACTCGTGCATGGCGTGTCCGTCCTCACCATCACTTTTTTCGTCGTCGACTCGGGTCTGGCGATTCTTCTACATGGGCTTCTTTCCTCCATCACCTCTGTCTCCCCCACTCTCTCAGTCATATTCTTTGTGTTCACGGATGCGTTGCCCACGGGCGTCGACGGGATGACCACCTTGATCACGGTCATGCCGACCAGCAACGCCAACTCAGCGAGACTTTGGGCAACTTGGTCTTCATCACTGGCGGGTATTGCACTGTGCTGGAAGGCCTTGGCCGCGGGTGCGCTCGTCCTGGGTGTCGACGGGATGGTTACCTTCACCACTGTTACGCCGACCAGCACCGCCGTCGACGAGATCTTCGACGACGGGATCACAGCACAGACGCAAGCGAAACTCTCCGTACAAGGCCCATATGCAGGGGTTCCGAATAAATTAAGCATAAAACATAATTTTTAGGGAATTCCGGAAATTATTTATTTCCGCGTTTTCGCAAGAACGCTGCATTATTCATTGCTGTCCGTGCCAGCCGGGCATTACTCGTTTTTACGAACTCGTCGCTCGGACCAGTCTGCTCAGTTTGTGTTGATGAATGCCATAGCGCCAACGTCTAACGTGGCTGAGCGTATGTTTAGCCGGGCGAGGGCGCTCATAGGGCTTGATCGCCACTCGCTCCAGCCGATAGCGCTGGAATCGTTGCTCTTTCTGAAAACGAATCGTTCGTACTGGAATGCTGAACTTGTGCACGAGTTTATGACTGCAGGCAACTGATCGTGACATGATCGCGAAATTGATCGGCACAATTCATTTTTGCTCACTCTGTTCATGCATTATTTATTTCGCCATGTTTTGAGGAGTGCTGCATAACGTATTTGTGTGGAAACGAAAATGCCTTTTCTAGGACATATTCGGAACCCCTGCCCATATGTCAGGTCTGCAGTGGCTCCTCCGCTGTTGGCATGGTATGGTCACGCGGCAGGTGCTTCCAGCAGTCCCAGCAGTTTCGTGAAGTCTCCCAGAAGAACAGGGCACGAGGTTATTCCAGCTGCCGCGACCAGGCCATCAAAACAGCAGTGCTGTACGCTGCCAAACCAAAGTGTATCGTGCAGGTTAGGCTGCAATTTTGTGGCACGCAGAGGCACCTCTGTCAGCTCTATCCCCGCCAAGTCCCAGTGTTGATGAAAAAAAGGATCAACTCGCGCATTGCATAGCGTCGATTGTTGGCAAGCTCCTGGCAACCAAGGAGCGACAATCAACGCTTGGCTGCTCAAGCACCTGGCCAATGAGCGCAACGTGCCCCGACACTCTTCCGCCCGACCATTACCGCGGCCACCATTACGGATGGCTCGATCGCTTAGGCAGCCGGTTTTACTGATAACTGCAGCAGCCTCGGAGCGTGCGAACGCTTACTGGCGGCTGCTGAGATGTCGTCCATCTCGGTACTTTCGTCTTGCACGTGAGCTCAAGAAGGAGTGCAACTTCGACACCACTAGCACGATGCTGGAGGTTCTCGAGCACTACCAGACTCTTCGTGGAGCCAATGGCTCGGTCGTATCGGGCATGTCGTAGTCCAATGCTGGGACGTCGTTGCAATCATTCACGTCTGCGGACTTGGCGACTCGTCGACCACGCAGTTTGGATCTCACCGACTCGGACGCTACCCTTCCGGCCACAGCCTAGCTCACCCATTACCAGTTTTCACCAATGAATTCCTGTCCCACGATAGCCAAACAACAACGGAGCACCACTCAATGCTTGTGAAGGAACCAGCCGAGGCGCCACCGCAGTTCAACGGAGAGTATTACCAACGTCTGGTTCTGCTCAACACCAACAGCAGCCGCATACGCTATCACTCAGCAGCTATGGCGGCCAGTCAGCGACAACTTTCACGGTCCCGCTGCCCCCAATCTCGCAGGAATCCAACCTGCTGCCGGAGCCCCAATCTGAGCCTCCCGAGCTGTATCGAGCTGCTCAGCTCCCGGCGGATCTTCGTTCTTGCCGCCGGATATGACCAACTACCGCCTATTCAGTGAGCAGCCCAGCAGCACCTGACGATATTGAAACTTCTTCGAACACTGAACAAATGTCAATCAGCACTAGATCGTCTGCGACTTACGCTGAGAATACATCGGGTGTTGTTTCATGGTACTGGACTGGGTTGAACAGAGCGGCCGTCGTGGTAGCACGCAGCATGGATGCGGCGGGACAGCTCGATGGTGCAACATTCTGGTTGTCGCTCGAATGTTATCTGAGGTTACGCGCACGCACTACCGTGAAATTAAAGCGTTGAGGCCGTCCATTCCTCATTCTATTCGGTATTCCCAGATTAAAAAATATGTTTTCCACTTTATCACTCTCAGCATGTATCGGCGCTCAAATTTCAGCTGCCCCAACAAAATGGACGGGGGACTTCTCCTCCCGACTGGAATGGAAACTCCCGCTGTTGAACTACTCAATCCCAGGATGCCAAGCGTATTCTGCACTTCGTCGGCCTCCGTGGCTGTCAATAAGCGCTTGGCGGTTCGCGAGCGCTGGGGTCTCGACGAAAAGAAGAGAGCGTGATGGTCGCGCTGGCGTCGTGCGACTCGGCAAAGCGGCGGAGTTTGGCCTGCCACGACGCACCCAGACAGCCAGCGAACGAGCGGAGATGCAACTGCTTCTCAAACACAACAGAGAAATGATTGGTATCATGAGGATGGAGAAGAAGTGGTGAAGGGCACAGCTTTCAGGTTCATGTTGCAGTTCATGTTGAAGCGAGTCACAGCAGCTCTGCTTGTAGTTGAAAAACGTATATACTGACTATTTTCACTTGAAAAGCTATTGTAGTTCCTGTATGCGTTGGATGCATACAGTTTGGATGCATACAGATACTCCAACACTTGGTATCTGTATGTGTATCTGTATTCTTGAAGCAGGGTCGGGATCAGTATC
>KV737756.1:1117-13837 GCA_000500225.2 Phytophthora pinifolia | reverse complement strand
GCCTCACGCATTGAGAATCTTGCTCATCGAACGGCAATCCCAAGCGCAGGTGATGATGTTTCCGCGTTCTCTATGGTGGTTAGATGCTAATGTACTGTTTGTGCGTATATATGTATGAGAATGCGGCTGCACCGGGGCTCGAACCCGCTGTGGATAGGGAGAGACTCGCACTTGGCTAGGCGAGTGCGATGGGTTTCGAGGGAGTTGTGTGGGCTCACTCATTGGTGTGGCTGGTGGGCTTAGAGTCAAATGACGGCGGGCGATGGGAACATTGTCGTTGCCGTCACTGTCCTCCATACTCGTTGCTTCCCTGGAATCTGAATGGAATCTCTGGATTCTCTGTCCAAAAGCGGATCCAAAACCTCTACTGAATGATAGAAGTATCGTTTNTCAGAGGCCTGGCGATTGCGGGGCGATTTCAATCCGGCGATTCAACCAACCGCCGACGGAAATTTCAATAAGAATCCACAATACCCTTGGATTGAGGTAGAGTAGCTCTATGGATGAATATCGTGAAGTTGCTGACACAGTAAATTTTGACTTGCATTGTGTATGGTCACGTGGACCAATAAATAGCTCTATTCATTATTTTAGCTAATCACACGCTACCTCGGCGGTATTTTGGCCAATGCAAAAGGGTAGGGGTAGGTTTAATCACTACCGATACGTGGCCGACGCATAATGTCGGCCAGACATGTGCGCGTCGATACTAGAGTTAAGTCATTCGCACATTTGCCGGATATCAAGCAGCCAGCCGACACTTCACTGTATAAGGATGAGCCTTCAAGACCTCGCCCCCGAGAATACAAAGCGAGCACAGACGACCGCGATCAACATCTTCAAGGGTTTCCTCGCCTCGGAGAACACAACGGTCGAGTTCGTCCGAACGACACTCCTGTCGGACAGCGAGGGAGCGGCCTTCGTGAAATTGCTGGACCGCTTTGCCATGCACCTCACATTTGCTCAAGGCCGAGGTGGGGAGCTGCGCAAGCGAAACACCGTCATGAGCTACTACCGCAACGTCAAGAACTGGTGGCTCGACGACTCCCCCCAACATCGTCATGTCATTGATCAGCGGTTTCTCAAGATGGGACGCATCCTGGAACGCTACTGCCTCAAGAGAAACCAAGGAGAGACGGTCAGCAAGGCCCCCACCTGTACCAAGGACGACTTGCGCTCTCTAGTCGACGGTCTCTACTTCGACGCGAGTTCGACTAAGGAATACCAAGACGCCGCGCTTCTGAGCATCATGTGGTACGCTTTTGGACGAGCCTCCGACCTGGCCTTCCTCCCAAAGAGCAACTTGTCGGTCGCTTCGGGCAATGTACTCTTCGTTCGTCTGATCAGGGCGAAGACGTCTGAAGAACAAGGTCTCTCTCTTTTCCCGGACAAGAAATCGTTCATTACGTGTCCCCTCCATGCTATTGGCATGGCGCTAGCGATGCAATCGTTTCGAGTGCCGTCGGTTCTCGACCTCGAACACGTCAAGGCCATCGAAGACAACGCCACCCCAACGATGCTGGATCCGACGCCGCTGACTGCCGCCCTTCTCCATTGTGACGACGAAGACATCAGTGAGGTTTCCACGTCGGAGACGGCGACTGAGCCTCCCACGGCCGCCCCACTCAAAATGCAAGGATACGTCAACAGGGTGGTCAAGGGAGCAAGTAAGTGTCAGGTTAAAGCTGGTGTGTCAATTGGTCTATCGTCACATTCATTCCGTCGAAGTGGCGCGCAGCATGCGAGCGCTGATTCGTCTCTGAGCCCGCAGAGGAGTTTTGACCGTGGAAGCTGGAACATGACGGCTACAAACAAGGCGTTCGCGTATGTCTTCAACACTACCAAGAGGACAGGAAAGTCTCAAAAGTTCTGAGCGATTGGAGTGCAGATGAAAATCCAACCGTACCTTCGCTGGCGAGTTTCGATTCCGCAACGAGAACGAAGATTCGCCAGCTGGTGCGTCTACTGTTTGCGTCAAGCATGGCTCTCGAAGACAGGTCCGTCACCCTCGATCAGCAAGTAGCTGACCTGTTCGTGGCTTCCTTGATTCAGCACTTTCCTGAGGTCAACGAGCGATACCCGATGAGTCCGTACACCTCGCGCATGCGCATGTGTCTGGTCTCGCTTGACGTCGAGATGCCAGAGTTACTTGCGTGGAGCGTGGAGCTGAATCACAAAGCAAGCGATGTCAGAGGTGATGAGGAGAACGCCATCACACGTGAGATCGAATTGATAAACCACCAGAACGCTGTGATTGCCCAGCTCATCGACGAAAACAAAACGTTGTTTGCTCGAGTGGCTGAGCTGGAGAAGCCAAAGCGGAACAACAAGGATGGTGACAGCGCTACACTCAACACGACGACGGTTCTGTCTGCACCCTGAACCACCACGCAGCCATCTCTGAAACCCAAGAAGAGAAGTGCGTCTCAGTCTCCTGCTGAGACGTGGTTTGAGTGGTACACGAAGACGCCACGTCTGTGAAGAGCGACAATACAAGTCTCAGTCAAAGCAAATCGTCGGATTCATGAAGCTGTTCCTACCTCGTGGCTTTCAGCTGGATCCTTCCGATCAGAGATACTCCACTCTCGTGATGCAAGCTGGAAACCTGGCACAGACCAACATGAACAAGTTTCTCCGCGAAAAAAGACATCAAGCGAAAATCTGGATCGGGCCTACTGAAGCAACTTCGTGTGCTTCATCGAGATGGAGCTTTACGAGAGCTCATTGAAGCGTACCGTGCTCGCATTGCGCCATGATTCGCGACCCCGCTCCTGAGTCAACGACAAACTTTCTGTAGTTAGAAAAATGGGATGGCACGACTTTCATTGACGCTGTGTTCTTCTCATTTAGAAAACGTCAAAAATAAATCCAGTCAGTCGTTAGAATTATGCGGCAACTTACCCATTCTTCATTCAGGAAGTGCTTCTGTAGTAAATGCTCAGTCGCAACGAATTCGATACTTTTGTTGGGCAAAACTTCATCAATGTTAGAGCTACAGGAGAAGCTTTACGGTTGCTGCGCATCACGGCTCGAGACAACCTACGCGGCGGTGACTTACTGGAGTTCTTGGCCTAGGCATTCCGGGCACCCCATCAACTTGCAGTGTCCATCATTGAAGGGACGAACGTGAAATGTTGGAGAGCGGCGACGTTCCCACCAGCAGAGCCTCGCACCGTAGCGGAAATTCCGCCCCCAGTCGATGTCACCCCAGAGGAGACCACGTCTTCATCCAGGGATGCTGCAACGCCCCCTTCGCCGAGTTCATCAGAGGCGAATGCATCTCCGGGGAATGTTGAGGCATGGGCGACGCCGTCCGACAACCTTTCTGCTGCTGACACGACCGACTTCGACAGCGACGTTGTATGGATACCCGGTCCATCTACCCACGTGGCGATGGCGCCTTCTCCCGGGCGAGACGACAGCAGTGACAGCGAAGACGAATGGCAGCCGACTGGGAGCTTGGCAGCAGCACCCACGTGCGACGTTCGGGAGACCTTGGACTCGTACGTACGAAGTGGTCGGCTCGTCTATCTCACCAGCTGAGAGTTCACCGAAGAGCCCGCCGAAAACCTGCCGCCGCGCATGGTGTCTGCCTTCCACCGACGACGTCAAAGTCTTGTGCGAAGCTCGAGGAGGTCGTGCGCAATCGCCGCCGTCAACGCCAAGACCCCGACGCCCACTTCGTCGACTTCGTAGAGCCGTAGATGCATAACCAAACAGCACAATCGCACGACAAACACGCATCCACATTGTTGCACACTTTTCCAAGTATATTACCCATGATGTGAAACAAACCCAGGACGCCTCCGTACAACGAGGAGTACACCAAGTTTGGATGCGTCTAGGCCACAAGGAACGGGGGCGGAACAACGAAGTTAAACACCATGTTTCACCGCCCCTCTTCACCTTCATCCTCCTCCGCGAGCCCTGCAACACCATAGAGAGGTAATCAACCCAGAAACAAATCTCACAAGGCGTAAACTTACCAATCTCAGCCAGCGCCGCCCCCGCTCTGCATGCTGGTCGATGTAGTTGTGTGTATACTGCCCTTGGGCGCGTGGGGCCCCGCGCCCCTACGCGCGCGAACGCCCCGTGCACGTCGGCGCCGCTCCCGCTTGTGCCGCTGTTTTCGTTGTGGTGCATCGACCGGCCGTGGCCTCTTGACTTGTCCTCACACTTTCAGCAAATGAGATGCTTCATGTTTTTAGCGAATCAAACAGTACGTACTGACCTATCAAGCTGACCAATCAAATCAGTGTCGGCAGCTGTCGGTCGCTGTCGGCAATTTTACGCTATGGATTATAATATACAAAAACAAGACCCGACAAGTGCAATCATTTGCGTACGCGAGCGGTGGAGTTTACAAGTAAAACACGCATTGCCAGTTTTACCCGAAAACAATTCATGCATTATTGCATGCAGAGCGAAGAGCAATGTAACGGGACACCAAAAGAATGTGTGTGCCGTTACATAGGGATTGACGAGGCGTCAATCCCATTGGACGAAAGGGTCCCGTCCGTATTAAGTACGGACCTACGTAGTTACATATGCCTATTCGGGGTACGAGATACCCGTTATCCTCTGAGCCAAACATTGATCAGTTGATTAGGTTTCATTATAGGAGACCTTTAGTTTGTATTGCAGGCCAAAATAAGCCCTCCTATAAATATATTCAGTCTTTATCTTACCCTCTGTTTGGTTAATAGTCCCCTGAGACCAGGGACTAGTGAACAGTTGTTCACTGGAAGTATTGCATACTTCCAGCACTTCCTCTGTGCAAGGTGCTGTGTGCCCCGTCACACCTGGTAGCACTTGTAGTCAATCCACGCCTACGCGGGTAGATTGAACTACCTGAATCCTCTGTGGTCTCAAAGGCTGAGCCAAGATGGATCGAAGTGAGTTTGCTCACTTGAACGACCTCCAATGGGAGTCGATCCGGAAATGGGAGGCATCTTTGGAATGGATGCACTCCGAGGTCTGCGAGCTCTTGACGCAAGAAGTGCCGGAGCAGCGCAGTTGAAATCAGGGTGATCGCGACGTGCTGACGCTGGTTGAGCGTGAACGATCGGGAAACCTCTCCAATCGACGTATACGGACGTAGTGAAGAGCGTTGGGGGTGGCGTGTGTGACCACTCGCGTACGTTCTCGAGCTCGTTTTCGAGCAGATTAATGACTTCGGCGGGTCGCTCATTGCCAAATGTTTCCGAGCGTGGTGGCTCGGTCTCGTCGGACGTATCACTGATGAATCGCTGTAGCTCTCCTCTGCCGAGTGGCTCCACCAGAGATCTCTTCGCCGGCAGACCAGGTCGAACGCATCAATGCGTTCGACGCGTACGAACGCGGGCTGATCGCTCACGTTCGAGCCAGCATGCAAGTTGCCATGGCTACGCCGAGGCCGTCACAGCCCAAGCCGTTGAGGCTGAACGTGACGCGAAGGGAAGGAAGGAGAGAACCTTCACTTCTGGGTCCGAGAAGTAGAGATCGCCATGCAGGCTGGTCTCCTCTCGGACGAGCCACTTCGAGTGGCTTTTGCGCTGTCAAAGCTGGGTGGTCGTGCCAACTCCGCCACAAGGTAGTACTAAGCCGGTCAAGATGTCGGTGCCGACGTTTGACGGCAAGGAGTCCGACGGTCTTGTCTTCTGGATTCGTGAGATCGAGATAGCGCTTGAGTGCTGGGCAGATCTACGAGGCGCGAGCGCAAGTGGTGTTTGCCCTCTCCAAACTGGGAGGCAGGGCTCGTGCGTGGGCCATGGCCCGAGAGATGGCGTTCCCGGGGTATTTCACCTCGTGGTCGTACATGGAACAAGAGCTTTGCTCAACATTCCTGCTGGCCAACGTGGCGTATCGCTATCGGTCCTTGTTCTTGCGATGCAAGCAAGGAAAGCGGTCGGTCCAAGATTATCGCGGAATCTCAAGGCCGCAATAGCCGGGGCTCCTCTCTCCGAGGACGTCAAGATTACGGTGTTAATGGACGGCGTTCGTCCGGGCGCGGTGCGCACCGAGCTCTTTCGCAGACAGCCGAAGTCTCTCAACAACGCGGTCCACATCGCCATAATGAAAGACCACTGCGTGCGCTCTGCGCAAGGGTACACTGGTCGTTCGGAACCCACGGAAGGACCCACTCCCATGGAGATATCTGCGACCGAGGCGGCTCGTCCCCAGCGGAACCAACGTGCGAGTGGCCGCAGCTTCGGTTGTAACCTGCTGGGTCACTTCCGTCGGACTGTCCGACGAACCCATGGAAGGCGGGTCGTGGCAAGGCCACTCCGTCTCTCAACATGGCCGAAGCTACAGAGTCGGAAAACGACGACTCCCAGTAGGCGCGGGACGCCCTGCTGGGAGGCTTCGCTCTTCCTCGAGGCCGGTGGCTCTGCCACCCCCACCTGGAGAGCAAGCCCCAGAGACGATACTGTTGTGTCTCTCCGTGGCCGCCGCGCGCTCTAACCTCGTGGTCGTCACGGCCAGCGTCAGATGGTATGAAGAGTCGATTACAATCCTGATTGACTCGGGTGCGTCGTACAATTTCGCAACGAAACCTAGCGTGGCTAGGAACAGTACACTATATGCTAAGCCTTAGCGGACTCTAAGAGTAATGGTAACGTGTCTGTTCGCCTGGCGACTGGTTCAATTGTATCAACGCGGAAGGTTCTCCTCCCTTTGACGGTCAAATTTGACGATTTCAATGCGGTCGAACCATTCATTGTCTTAGACATGGATGATCGGTACGACCTGATCCTCGGCATGCCATGGCTGGCCAAGCACGAGCCGTGGATCGACTGGAAGACGCGCACCATCGGTGCTAGTCACAACCCCCTCGCGGACAGAGCCCTGACGGGTCATGTCCCCTCCTCTTCCCGAGTCGGTTTGTGCACGAGCACCGGGTGCCTCGCGGCGAACGGCACTTCGCTGGTACTTCGGAAGTACTAGACCTGCCTTCGGCTTTGCCGACCGCGTGCCATCGAGAGCTCCTGAGCTTTCAGTGGATGTGGGAGGAATTACAGGGGTTCCGTTTTCTCACGATGAGACTCATGGACCTCTCGAACAGACGAGCGCTGTTTCAGCCCACGGGGCGGACAGCGTCAAAAGCGCCGGAGCAAAGGCTCGCGCACAAGGTAGTCGAGTCGGAGCTCCCACCACGCAAAGCGTTCGGGCTGAGGCAGCTCACGCAGGACAAGTCGCTGGAGCAAGAGCTCGCGCACAAGAAGGTGGTCGAGTCGGAGCTCCCACCACGCAAAGCGTTCGGGCTGAGGCAGCTCGCGCAGGACAAGTCGCTGGAGCAAGAGCTCGCGCACAAGAAGGTGGTCGAGTCGGAGCTAAAGCGTTCAGGCTGAGGCAGCTCACGCAGGACAAGTCGCTAGAGCTGGGGCTCGCGCAACGAAGAAGAGCCAAGCAGGGACCCCCACGGACGATGTTAAGGCTGGATCAGCCGCGACAGTACGCCATCGAGACGGAGTCCGTCTCGAAGCAAATTCGTATAAGGCGGACGCACCCAGGGTGCTAGACGTTCTCACGGAAGAGCGCAAGGAAGGCGGGAGCTTGACTCCTTTACCTCTGGTAGCCGAGCTACTAGAACTCGAGGAGCTCGCGTATGTGGAGTTCCTCGACTCCCAGAAGGCAGGCGACTTTGATGAGTTGGTGGTTATCCGCCGGGAACAAGACTCGGCCCAGCTCAACACCTCTTCGGACATGGACCCCGAGGTGCTGAAAGAGGAAAGGTCCTCTGTGAGGCAGAAGCGGTATGGCGCGGCCATCTTGAAGGACCCGTCGGATCCATACTACCATCTTCTAAAAGAGTTCGCGGATGTCGTCAGCGACGATCCACCGTCGGTGTTACCCCCGGATCGCGGCGTTCGCCACGAGATCGACTTGATGCCGGGCACCAAGTATTGCACGACACGCCAATGGCAGCTGCCGAAGGAGCAAGTCGAAGTGATCGACGCCTTCTTCGCGGCGAAGTATGCGTCGGGCATGGTGCGCGAGTCGAAGTCGCCGCATTCGTCGCCGACGTTTTGCGTCCAGAAACCCAATGGGAAGTGGCGCATGGTACATGCGTTCAACATGTTGAACTCAGCCACGATTCCGGCGTCTACGCCAATTCCTCGCAAGGATGTGTTGCAGAACAGCATGACTGGATACACTGTCTTCAGCGCGCTCGACATGATCGATGGCTACTACCAACTACTGATGCGTGAATCGGACATTCCGCTCACCGCGGTTAGCACCCCTAGCGGTATGGTATGGGAGTGGTTGGTAATGCCCCAAGGGCTGTCCAACGCACCAGCCACGTTCAACAGACTGGTGACTCAGCTCTTTCGGCCGATGCGGCAGTTTGTGCAGACATACTTTGAAGACATCTTCGTTCACAGCCGCGCTGCGGAAGGCAAGACAGCTGTTGAGATGCATATCGCACACCTCCGAGAGGTTTTGACATGCATGCGCGAGAATCGCTTGAATGCCAACATCAACAAGTGTATCCTCGGCGCCGAAGAGATCCCCTTTCTGGGCTGTTTCCTTGGCAACGATGGGATCCGTGCGGATCCAGGTAAGATCAACGCGATCGCGCAGTGGCCAGTGCCAACATCCCAAAGGATTTGCGCAAGCGGCTCGGCCTCGCCAATTACTTGCACAAGTACAGTGCGAATTACGCTGAGATGGCGGTGCCACTGACAAACCTTCTGAAGAAGGATGCAGAGTGGTCGTGGTCCGCTGAAGCTCAGCGAGCTTTCGAAGCCTTCAGAGCGCACCGATATTGGCTTTGCCGGACGACGATCGTCCTTTCAGTGTGGTATGCGACGAATCCGACTTTGCCCTAGGCTGTGCCCTGTTGCAGGTCGATGCCGACGGCAAGGAACGAGTGGTCCCTTTCCAATCGCGCCAGCTGAAGGTGGCCGAAAAGAATTATCCGGTCCACGACAAGGAGCTCCTCGTGATGAAGTACGCACTCGTGAAGTTCCGGGTTCATCTCCTAGGGAGCAAGCCCGTTGTGATCTATACAGATCATGCGTCCTTGCGGACAGCGACTTCGTCGCCCCACCTTTCGCAGCGTATGGCAAGGTGGCTCTCCTTCTTCGCGGAGTATAACTTCACCGCGGAATACAAGCAGGGGGAGCAGGATGTCCTGGCGGACGCACTCTCCTGGCGTTCGGACTATGAGCTGGCGCACGTTGCGTATCTCGAGTCTCCCCTTTACGATCAGCTACGCGAGGCGTATGGCGACGACGATGATCTTGCAGACGTGGTGAAGGCGTTGAAGACGTCAGCTTTGTTGGTGAACCTCACTACTCGGCAGCGTTCCCGATTGCATCGCTACTCAATGACCGATGGTCTTCTCTACTATCAAGTAGATGATGGTGACGAACCCCGTCTTATCGCTCCAAATGATGAGGGCTTGCACCAGCGAGTCCTCTACGAGGCACATGACACGCCGCTGAGCGGTCACCTGGGTCGTGAGAAGACGTATACGTCCGTGGCGCGCCACTTCTGGTGGTCTCACATGTACAAGTGTACGTACAGACACGCGAGACGTGTCAGCGCGTGAAGCCAACTCCCTCTTCGTCAGCACCGCTGATGAGCTTGCCGGTTCCGGCGGATTGTTGGCGCTCGGTGAACATGGACTTCATCTTCGAACTCCCGGCGGACACGCGAGGCCACACTGGCATTTTGGTTTTCGTATGCCGCCTGAGCGAGATGATGCGGCTCGTCGCGGTCAAGAAGAGCGTGACGGCGCCGCAAGAGGCCCAGCTCTTTGTCAGCAATGTCTTTCGCCACCACGGCCACCCGGGGGCTTTTGTGAGCGATCGGGACCCCCGCTTTGTGTCGCATTTTTGGAAACACTTGTTCCGTCTTTTCAAACCGAGCGGGTGAACCGCGTGTTGAAAGACGTGATGCGCAGCGTCTGCGCCGAAGCGCCCACGAAGTGGAGCACGATGCTTTCCCAAGCGGAGTTTGCCCTGAGCAATGCGGTACATGCATCGACGGGCTTCACTCCGTTCTAGTCAACGGCCTGCGGCATCTGCGCACCCCCTTATCGTTGCCACCGGCTATTGCCGACGATTCGCGTGGCCTCAAAGGCCTTCGACCATCCGTCAAACGGATCTTGGTCTCCTTCATCGCGACTGGTGAAGCCATACGCCATCGCGTCCGGGACGCGATGGCAACAGCGCAAGACAAACAGAAGGAGAAGATTGATCACCAGGGGCGTAAGAACAGTGTTTAAGTTAGGGGACCTGGTCTTCGTCAACGCTAAGAATCTCCCTACTCAGGCGGTCACCGCAGTGAGCTGCACGAAGCTCCGTCCTCGTTTTGTGGGGCCGTTCACAGTCATTGGCGTCCACGGCAACGCGTACACGCTAGACTTGCCGTCGGTCATGGCGACGCATCCAACGTTCTACGTCGGCCTGCTCAAGCCTTACCACCCGGCGGAGGTGGATGACTCGGAGAGGCCGGCGCGCCAGCGTATTGGCGAAAGGCGTTCGCCATCATCCGAGTCCAGTCGGCTTGAGAGAGGGCTGGGACAGCTGGAACGGCGGGCGCAGGCACCGCAACCAGAGGAACACGCTGCTTCAAGGCAGCCACACACGGCTATAAAGATGCCGAATCCAGTCCAGATGGTTTTGGGATCATGGTCACGATCACCTTCGCTCTGCGCGCGGTGCGCATGAAGGCGGTGCTCCTGACCGAGCTGCTCTGGCAGGACCAGCACGCTGTGCTTCAGCTGTTCCAACTCGGGAAGCATGCTCCGTTCGGAGGCCACGTCGCTGTGACGCCTTGCAGACGACCAGGCAGTGGCAGCCACGTCCACCCGTTGCGACTCCTCGAGTCGCAACGGGTTGCGTCTACGTTGCGACTCGAGGAGTCGCTGACAACCCTCGACGGCGTCGAGAAGAGGCTCCCGAGCCGGCGAGACGCCCCCTGCGTTCTCTTCCCGCGCTGATCGGAAGTGAGGGCGCCCCGTACTCCCACGTTGAGAAGCTACTGAAGCGCCCCGGACATATCGGCCACTGTCAGTATCTGGTGAAGTGGCGTGGCTATCCCGAGGCTGGAAGTCGCCTCGTGGAGGACTGCGCCGATATCGTGGCCGCTCATAAGCGCTCCCACGGAGTCGGTCGGCGTTAACACGCCCTAGAACGCTCACAGGTTCCACTGGCTGCGACTGTTGCGACTTCGACACCTTCGCAACGACCTCCTCGAGGACTTCATGGGGCAAAGCCCGGGAGTCCCATCGTTGCCGATCCCACACTCGATCAGCCTTCATCTTCGCCATGCGAAAGCGGAGTCGCCGCAGGACGAGCCAGTCCAAGCGGTGCGGCGACCGCAGCAATTCTGGGATGGGATAACCCACATGGCGGAGCCACGCTTCGAACTGCACCTCGTTAGACTCGCGAGCGAGTGCCGTGTCCTCTATGAGGACGATCGGACACTCCTCGCAATTGGCCACTGCCACTCCAGGCTGACGACTGCGCTGCAGGTACGCCGCGTACTCGTCTGGGGCCCACTCGAAGCGCTAGTAGCTGCTCGCGAGTCTTTGGGGCCGAAAGTTCGTAACCACGCACCACGCTTAGCCTCAGAGGCACGCTCGACAGCAGTATGGGCGGCCTCCGTCCACTCACGCAAGGGCTCGCGGTTCGCGGGCACAAGGCAGGCGGGGTCGAACACCTCGTCAGCACCGGCGTTGGTGATGATAGGGGGCTCCTCGAGCTCACGCGTGGCTGCATCCACCGGCGGCTCGACGCGTGGAGACTCCGAGGGAGTTGCGGCGGTCGAGGGCTGGGAGCTCTCCTCTTTCAGCTTGGCGCGCTTCACGGCAGCGATGCTGCGCGGGGTTGCGAAGCTCCCGGAATGGATGACACGCTGCTGCTCGGTGAGCTGAGGCGAAGCCGGCGTGCGCGGGCATTCGTCTTCAGATCCACCTCGGCAGACACGTTCTCCGGCGAACAGGGGGCATGTGAGGCTTCCGTCCCACGGTTTGGAGCCTCTGGCGACTGAGCGCTCGTCGAAGGCTTCTTGCGATCATCACGAGGCGAAGCCTCCAAGTCATCCGCCGTGGTCGCATCGACCAAGTGTCCCTCGCTCACGCGAGACTTCTCTTCGGGAGTTGTGCCCGCGGGGCGCTTCTCTTCGTCCTCATCACCAGTGATGAGTTCGATCTGTTGGGAACCCAAGCCATCGCTCCCGCTCTCTGACCCACTGGAAGGGTCACAGGGCCCCGGAACCTGAACTTCATGGCGCTTGCGTCGACGGGCGGCGCGCAGGGACGCCAGACGAGCCTCGCTCTTTGGCCTTTGCGTCTTGCGCTTCGGCTTCGCCGGCTTGGGTCTTCTCGCGGCAGGCCGCGCCTGACTTCTCGTCTGTCGAGGGGATGGGGCAGGCGTTGCCTTCGGGGATGGCGGCGCTTCGGTTGTAGCGGTCGGCGCAGAAGTCGCCACAGGCCGGCGGCGTGCCCGAAGGGCTGGTGTCAGCGGCAGTGTTCGGCGGGATGCCCGATGGGCGACTTGAGTCAGCGCTGGTCTTCATGGGCCCGGAGGGCGACTTGCGGGGCGGCCGGGGAAATTCGACGATGAGGCTGGTCCGTTCGGGGACGTGGTGCCGTTTGTCTCACTGGATTCCCCCATATTTCGGAAAAGACGATGTCTTCCATTTGGGTATGGATGAATATGATCACTTATCCGACCTCACTTATTTTTTGTATAGAGAGCGACAGCTCATTAAAGACCAATCACT
>KV737754.1:4081-15288 GCA_000500225.2 Phytophthora pinifolia | reverse complement strand
TAAAACCCGATAAAATGGATACATTGTGTACAGATTATGTGTTGATGCATTTCACGAGGCCAAGATCAAGAAGAAGCGATGCTACAGCGCACAAGTGACCTTGTGCGCCGCGCCATCGATCAGGAGGAGGCCCAGTGCGCCTATAACCGGCATGTACTCACGGAGGTATGCATCAGCGACTTTGCTGCAGATGAGAGGGAAGGAGATTGACGGCTTGTTGCAGGTGCAAAGCGTGCTGGACGAGATGGTGTACGACGTCGAGAGCTGCGAGCACGAGTGTGAGCTGGTGAGGCTGAGGAGGCAGCTGGCGACGGCCGAGAGCTCACTATTGGAGTACCAGGAGCGAGAGAGCGAGCTCATTCAGGAGAGGCAGCAGGTCAGGCGGGTCGTGCAATGAAGAGGTCGGGATTTGTGAATTGCTAAGGATTGCTTTGTTGTGCAGGCTTATGAATACGCGGTGAAGGTGGAGCAGGAAGGGAGGACTATTATGAGCAAGCTGAACGAGCACTTGTCTGTCGTCGTCGTGGAGCTGGCTAACAAGGAGGTGTACGTTGAACGTGTGGGGGGAAATTGGGTGATCCAGAACGTGGAATTAACGTGTAATGATGCAGAATCGAGAAGGAACTGCAGCAAGCGAATGAGCAGCTGAAGCTGACAGGGCACCTCTCGAAGGAGCTCGCCAGTGCGCAGCGTGAGATCCGGGAATTGCGGCGAGCGAACGATATCCAGTATATTCTGCGGAGGAACAATTCTGTGCCTGCGAAACTGACGTCAGACTCGAGGATACCGCCGCGAGGAGATCATGCACCAGCAAGGACACTGTCGGTTCCTAAAGGACTGAGAAAGCAGGGGGAGAATGTGTTCTCGCCGCTACCAGATAACGTGATGCTGAAGCTCTTTTCGTTTCTGGACGAAGACAGCATGGTCGCCATTAGTGTCACGGACAGAGTGCTTGTCAGGCGAGTCAACCTGATGTTTGGAGTAACAACGCCTTCCAGTTTGGCAAACGGCGCTTCTCAAGCGACAGCAAAGCCACGACCAGCGTCCCCACCGTCGCGCAAGCAGGCCAAGGCCCGCACTCTCAGTTATATCGGGTCGTCCGAGAAGGATAAGGTAATGTCTTATAATTGTGCTGCTGATGTGGTCTTGGCCCACGCTCACATGTCGTTTGCCACACTTTCAGCTCTCCAAGGTAGATGCCATCGTAAAGTCGTTAAAGCCGAACCAGATCAAGCTCTTCCATGACATGTCAACTAGAGTGAAGACGCTTGAGGTGAGCTCCGGGGTAGCTTAAGTGACTGCGTCTGATCATGGCCCCGGAACTCACAGTTATGCTGTTGCAGAATCACCTCGCCCAGGTGCAGACCGAAAAGGAAGACATCACTGCCCGGCTTTACAGCGCCGAGAACGTCCGCGACTTCCTCATGGAGAAGCTCAAAGACCTCGAGGATACGCTCGCCAACAGCATGACGACGACAGCCAAGAAGGATGAGCAGGCTGGACTCGACCGCGAGATCATCGGGTTTCTGGACGCTAAGACGCAGGAGTACGAGACCGCGTTGCAGGAGTACGCCCACCAGAACAACGGTCTGCGCATGGAGATCGCGCAGCTGCAAGAGGAGCACGCCTCCAAAATGACGGCACGTCGAGCGATGGATTATTTGGTGGCTTGCTGTTGCTCACTTGCTCGTCACTCGGTTTCGTTGCTACAGATTATCCAGGATATGGTGGAGTTGCTAACGGAGGAGAAAAAAGAGCTCGAGGCGCAGGTGCGATCGCAACGCAAGATCCTCGTCCGAGAAGTCAAAGTCTTACGTGCTCAGAACCAGCAGCTCGTGGGCGAGAAGGATCACTATTTCACGCAGCTCAAGCAGCTCAAGCATGCACTACAACATCTCGACGAGCTCAACTAACCCCCGATTACCTCATCATGCCAGTCGTAGTCGCTAACGACTAGCATGATGAGGTAATCGGGGATTTTAGTCACTAAAATCCCCTCGTTCAACTGACATGACGTTCTCGAATCCCATGTGCACCACACCAACCTACACCGGAGTGATGGTCACTTGCATCATCCACGACCTTCGAGCGATCACAACCGCACCCGCATCCGCACTCGTCTTCCCTGTGCTCATGGCTACGGCGCTACGTCGCTTCGCGCTGGCGCGTCCTCGCCACGTAGCCATATCACCTCGCTTCCCTCGCTCCCCAGTGCTCTCCGCTCAACGTGTACAGGAGAATCCGTTCGCCTTCCGCAGCCGCAGTCTCTTCGGTGCCTTGTATTCCACCGATAGCGGCTCGAAGGACGACCAGGAGCCCAAGAACAAGAAGGAAGAAGGCGATGACGACGCCGGCGTGGAAGTCGTGATCGAGAACGACCTGGCCACTGTAGGCGAAGGCGACGACGCTCCCACGTACCCGCATGTGCTGGCCATGCCGGCGCATCGCCGCCCGTTCTTCCCTGGTGTGGTGCTGCCCATGACCATCACCAACCCAGAGGTGACGCGTGCTCTCATGGCGCTCAAAGAGAGCGGCCAGAAGTACGTGGGTGTGTTCCTCAAGAAGTCAAGCGGAGATCCGCTCAAGACTGGAGGCGGGGAGGATCTTGTGAAGAACTTGAGCGAGATCCACCACGTCGGCAGCTTCGCCCGCATCGACAATATGTTGCCTTTTGATGCCAACTCTGTGCAGGTGCTGATGGTGTCGCAACGACGCATTGCGATTGACGAGATGCGGGATGAAGGACCGCCTATTCGAGTGAACATTAGCAACCTCGACAACCCCCCGTTCGACCCCAAGAGCCAACTTATCCGAGCGTACTCGAACGAGATTGTGGCCACGTTGAGGGAGATCGTCAAGATGAACCCGCTGTTCAAGGACCACATGCAGTACTTCTCGCAGCGGATTGATATCCACAACCCGTACAAGCTGGCGGACTTTGCCGCGTCCGTGACGTCTGCGGACGGAGAAGAGCTGCAGCAAGTCATGGAGGAAATGTCGTGTGAAGCCAGGCTGAAGAAGGCGCTCGAGTTGATTACCAAGGAGCTCGAGCTCAGCAAGGTGCAACAGACGATCAAGGAGCAGGTGGAAGAGAAGGTCTCGAAGAACCAGCGCAATTATCTTCTCATGGAGCAGCTGAAGGCGATTAAGAAGGAGCTCGGGATGGAGAAGGACGACAAGGACGCTATGATCACCAAGTACCGTGAGCGTTTAGCGCAGTTTGCGCCCGACAGCATCCCGGAGAGCGTCAAGGAGGTGCTGGAAGACGAGCTGAACAAGATGTCGATGCTGGAGAAGAACTCGTCCGAGTTCAACGTCACGCGGAACTACCTGGACTGGCTGACCCAGCTGCCGTGGGGCAAGGCTACGGAGGAGAACTTCGATTTGGCTCAAGCCAGACAGATCCTGGATGAAGACCATTACGGTCTGAAGGACATCAAGGAGCGCATCTTGGAGTTCATTGCTGTTTCCAAGCTGAAGGGCGACGTCCAGGGCAAGATCATCTGCTTCGTCGGCCCTCCTGGTGTGGGTAAGACGAGTATCGGCAAGTCCATCGCTCGGTCGTTGAACCGCGAGTTCTTCCGCTTCTCGGTCGGTGGGCTTAGTGATGTGGCGGAGATCAAGGGCCACCGTCGCACATACGTTGGTGCTATGCCCGGCAAGATCATCCAGTGCTTGAAGTCTACGCAGAGCTCGAACCCGCTGATCTTGATCGATGAAATTGACAAGTTGGGGCGGGGATACCAGGGCGACCCGGCTTCGGCATTACTTGAGCTGCTGGACCCTGCACAGAACAGCGGCTTTGTCGACCACTACATGGATGTGCCGGTGGATCTGTCTCGAGTGCTGTTCATCTGTACAGCTAATGTCACGGACACCATCCCCGGGCCGTTGCTGGATCGTATGGAAGTCTTGAGTCTCTCGGGCTACGACTCGCCGGAGAAGCTGGCGATCGCGAAGGAATACCTTGTGCCCAAGGCTCTCGAGAAGACCGGTCTGCAGAAGCAGGAAACGACACCCGAGTCCCTGGGCTTGACAGACGACGCCATTTTGACGCTTGTCAAGCAGTATTGCCGCGAGAGTGGCGTGCGTAATTTGGAGAAGCACGTGGAGAAGGTTTTCCGGAAGGTTGCTCTCGAGGTTGTCCAAGACATTGAGAGCGCTAAGAGGGCGGAGACACAGGAAGCTGGCGAATCAACTGCTGCAGTCGAGGACTCGGACGAAGCGTCAGAAGAGAAGGACCGTTTCCTCATCACTCCTGACAAGCTGTCGAAATACGTTGGCAAGCCGATCTTTACGTCGTACGTGGTTCTCTCCTATGATGCTGCTGTCCTGTCTAGTTACGCTAACCAATTTGTTGCTGTTTTGTTGTCTCCAGCGACCGCATGTTTGATAAGCAGTTCCCTGGTGTCGTGATGGGACTGGCGTGGACGTCGATGGGAGGGGCTTCGCTCTACATTGAGACCACCAAGGTGTACACGAAGGGCGACCGCTCTGGTCTTATCACCACTGGTCAGATGGGATCTGTGATGGAAGAGAGCACGAAGATCGCGCACACGTATGCCCGAAGCAAGATGCACGCGATTGATCCTGAAAGCACCTTCTTCGAGGAGAACGAGGTCCACCTTCACGTGCCCGAGGGTGCTACTCCCAAGGATGGGCCATCCGCTGGCTGCACGATGGTGACGGCGTTGCTTTCGCTTGCGATGAACAAGTCCGTACTGTTGATGGGTTCTCATCCGATGCATTGGCCGTATGACTAACCGCTTTTATCTTATTGCAATAGGACGGTGAAGCCCGACCTCGCTATGACGGGAGAGCTGTCGCTTATTGGAAAGGTCCTGCCCGTTGGTGGCATCAAGGAGAAGACCATCGCGGCCAAGCGATCCGGCGTGAAAACGCTCATCCTCCCGCTCGGCAACAAGCGCGACTTCGAAGAGCTGGAAGATTACGTGCGGAAGGACCTCGACGTGCACTTTGCCGACTACTACGACGATGTGTATAAGGTCGCTTTCGAGCAGGAGTAGACATGTCCAGAGCACAGGTATACAGGATAAATACCAATGTGCCTTCAACCTCGTCGTCTTAACATGGAGCTCACAAACAGCTCGATGGATTCCCAAAAACTTGGGTTTCTTACCATTTTACTGGGTAGCACACATAGGATATGTGTAGCACACCAAATTATGCATCTTTTCACTAAACGACGTACCTAGTCGGATTGTGGGGAAGAGACGCAGGAGTCATGGTGCTTCGCATGCTCTGGAACATCGGCTCGGGCCTCGTGTATGGCGCGCTTCACAAGAATCCACGCTCAGGTCTGGCAGGGCTGCATTACCCAGCGGTGTGGAAAGCTCGCTCTGGGTTTTTGGACTGCGATGCCAACCTGCATCTCAACAACTCGGCGTACATCTTCAGTATGGAGCTTGCTCGCTGGCACTTCACAGCGTACGTTCGCGTTATGGTAAACTCCATAACATTCGAGTGCATCACTTAACTCCAGAGCTGTGTTGTATAACAGGTCTACGGGGGTTTTGTGGCACGCTTTGAAGAACCGTCGGATGTTCTTGGCAGCCTCGCAAGCTATCCGTTTCCGCCATGCTATCCCCCCATTCCACGCGTACGAAGTCAAAACGCAGATGGTCTACTGGGACGGACCTTGGATCTACTTTTTGCATCAGTTTCAAGACGCGACAAGCGGTAAACAATTTGCAGAGGGCCTGTGTCGAGTCATGGTCAAGCAAGGCAAAGAGGGGGTGACATTTCAAAAGATGATCTCAGAAGTTTATGACGGACAGGTTCCAACCCAACCTGCGGAAGTCCCGGAGGTTGTCCAGGGCTTCCTCGAATGGGACGCCGCTAGTCGGTCCAGTATGGAGACAGCCCATGAACTTGAGAAAACTAAGATCAACAGCAACCCGCCACCCAAGCCTGCCAAGTTGGGAGCTCGCATCTGGATGGAGATGCAGCGATCCATGAATCGTCCATAGCATTGTACGAAGGCAGCTGCATCGCTTATCAATCGCTGCTATTCCAAGCGGTTATAACAATAAAAATATTGTTCATTGTAGCTGCTTTTGGAGTGCACTTTTAAACTTGGTAATCAAAAGATATGTGCTGCCTATTTTGCGTGTTTCATTTCAAACTTACACGCTAGGTGATATTGCATGAACTGCCTGTATTATATTGGACAGCCCTACAGTCCAGTTTCCTGTTACAGTTTCTTCCAGTTGATGCAACCAGTTGCCGTCCAGTTTCTCTATTGCGCGATCTTCCCCTTCTAATCGAATCGTAAACTTCGTGGAAAATAACACAGCCCTAAGTTCGCGCGTTTGATTGAGGCAGTTGGCAGCTAAGTGCTAAGTTCGGGTGTGGTGTAGACTGGGCGTCGACGAAAAATTGGTGCCAAGCTGGTGAAAAAAAAAGATCGTGCCCAGTGGGCTCCAACTGGGCGCCAACTGGGCACGATCTTTTTTTTTTCACCAGCTTGGCACCAATTTTTCACCAACTTGGCACCAAGTCGTCACCAATGTGGCGTATGCGCTTAAACCTGACAAAGACTACAGCTTCTCGCCATGGAGCACGAACACGAGAAGCCGGAAGCGAAACTTCGTGAGAGCAGCCAAGCTCGTGGCGGCTCGAACTCTTCCGATTCATCGTCATCAGAAATCGTGTCGGCTGTACGGACTGTTTCATGGGGCGACGTTTGAGACGCGTCCGAGCCAGGCGACGACGAGCGACTCCTGGGTGGCGAGGACGCCGCCCGCGAAGCACGAGCATGGGACGACGGCACACGAGCACTTTGCGACGGGAAGCGCACACGCGGAGCACGACGATCGTCGTCCTCCACCAGCCACTGACGCATCAGCAGCCGCGGGTTCTTCACGCGATTCTCAATCCGGTGGCTGCGCCGCGCGCCATCCATCGTAGGTGCCGGCGCGGGCGTCGCGGGCTCTTCTAAGGGCTGCTCTGGGCACTTACTTGGCTTGGCTGCTGTTGCGAGCCTCGGGCTACGGCGACTCATAACGCTCCCGTTTCTTCCTCGTTCTCGCAATGCTTTATCCACACGGATGGATTGTGAGGCACGAGAGTAAAGTTCGCAGCGTGTTTTAGGCCGTTGGAAACAAACGTTTGTTTCATTGCCGTGCGAAAAAATACCGTTGTTTACGGACTGGACAGAAACTGGATCCAATACGTGGACAACACATGTATCCAGCAACTATCGCGACCCCAAACGCCAAGTGTGGGCGTCTCCCTCTGAAGTGGGGGATGGTGTGACGGGCCATTGTCACACTGTTGCCACGGTAGCCAATCAACACGTAGAACAGGATAAGTGGTAGGCGCGGTCTCATGTGTCGAGACAGCGTCGCTAACTATCAACCAGAGTCAAATTTGCCTGCTTCCTCAAGCCTTCAGTGTATGTTACAGCAACGGGTCTTCAGTCCCGTTACAGGAACCAAGTGGAGATTATCAAGTGGCTGCATGAACATCGTGCGGAAGGCTGCACGATGGACGATGCTGCAGCGAATGGAAACTTGACTCGGGTTCCATGAAAACACGACGGCAGGCTACACACACGAGGCGATGGACAACGCCGCTGGTCGGCGCTTGGATATTGTCGACACGTCGACAGCTATGGATAATGCGGCTGAACGAGGCCACTTGGAGGTATGCACACGCACCGTTCAAAGGGCTGTTCCTCGAAGGCCTTCGATCGAGCTGCGAGCGGTGATTTGGAAGTTGCCACCTTGGAGCCTATGACGCTGAAAATAGAACGTTGTGGGCACTTGAAGGTGGTTCAGTAGTTTCTCGAGCGGGGTGAAGATTTCGATATCGCGTCATCCACGGAACGCGCGATTGTGTGCAAAGAACCGAGGATAGTCTGCTATCTCGACGCGCAACGAAACGGCGTTGGAGAAAGCGTCGAACTATACATTCTCTAGTCTAAATACGGAGGATATCAGACGTCGTATGTGTCCCCCACAAGGCAGCGTAATGCATATCTAAATGAAATCGGTTTTCTTGCTGGAGTACATAATATGTAGACATTATCTGGTAGTAAAGTTGTCTGCTATCCACATGCGCGGATGATATTTGGGCGTGACACGAAGACGCAGAAGTATATTGTTCATGTATATGCATGACCGACCGCGTGCGGTGCGGTACCTGAAGAGGCTTGAATACATAAGTGCGGACTTGTCCCGTCCCCGCCTAGTCTTTCGCTCTCCTATATCTCGTGTGGGTGAGAAGTCTCCAAGGGATGGAACTTCTCTTTACCAAACTTTATCATTACATGTGGGAGTTTTCTGCCTCTCTAGTGCAGGCAGTTTGCCGAGGCGACCGTGGAATGGTGCAGTGGCTGCTGAAACACCGCGTCGTAGGGGGCATGAGTCCAGGATGGAAGGGTTCGGCCTCGTGTTGGCGCTTCGTCAAGGCTTTCAGGTGCCGAGCCTTGACTTTGGCAGAGATTGCGGCGTTATGGGATCCGTGACAGGTAGTATGGATCATGATGATGCTACGGCGTATGTTGATGGGCGGGTCATGATTCGAGCCGCTGAGATGGGAGATCTCGAGTGGCTGGTAGATCGTTATATGACGGCCGCAACGCTAGCTGAATACACGTCGGCGATATCCAACGCGGTCGAAACTGCCGCCAAGTATGGCCGCATCGAAATGTCGGCGAGCAACGCAGTACTGTCGACTACTTCCTCCATATTTTATTGTTTGACATGATTCTGTATGGTAGGATATTTTAATGATTGTCACAGCTGTCACACCTCGCCCGACAAAAAAAATCCGACAGCTCATCTGATTGGATAAATCTGACTGAAAATACAAAAAACATCCTCAAAATCCATATGATCGATAGAAAAGGGTGTCTATTTCAGATTGTGACTTATGGCGTTCAGTGATGTCGGATATTTCTGTCGTTGTCTGTAGTGGTTTTGCTCCGTACAACAGGGTATGATATGTCGATCAATCGTAGCGGACGGAGTTCACGGACCGAACCTTGCAGAATGCCATGGCTCAACAGACCACTATACCATACTGAGCGCGCAACCAACGACTGCATGCAATGTGCGGGGGTTGTGTGCGAACGTTCACAGTGCTTCGACCCGTCGCCCCCTTTTCAGAAACAAGGAAAATCGATAATGAATACAGAATGCATTGGAGGCTTTTCAGTGCCTTCGCTAATATTAGCCACTACAGACAACGACTTACAAAGCCGGCGTCACTTAATGATATCCTCTATATTAAACACCACAGTAACCGGTCGCATTTCTCGAGGACCAGCAAGACATGACGACGAAGGAGGACAGCAGTAGGAATATATCAGCCGGCGAGAGTGAAGACAAGGCAATGAGGTGGACAGAGCAAGATACCAGACGTGGCGGCAGAGTGACCGGTCGGAGCGTGGCGCGGGCCGACCCGCCGCCGCCCAACCCGGACCGCCTGGAAGATCGAAGGTGACGAAGAGTTGCATCAAGGGATGCGCATAAGGGAGAGCTGATCAAAACGGAGAGGCGAGCCAGAGCGACAGAAGCAAGGCGGGACGACATCGAGAGAGCTAGGTTAGCGGTCGGGGAGGCTGTGAAGGGGACCCGGGCACCCACCACCGTGCCTTGCATGTTAGGATAGGGATCTCACTTCAAGATTCGCCGTGCAGCAGACCGCACGACGGAGAGCGGAGTACCTGTGGCTGTTAGCGGCCCACTCAAGGTACTAAGCTGCGGAATACACTGGAGTGATGGCCTGTAGTGGCGAGTTTGAGGTGTACGGCTCAAGGGTCTGGCGGGTATGGGTATCAGAGCCCCGTGAACCTCAGAGATCGTCGGTATTGGCAGTCCGCGATGCAGGGGAGTGTTAGGCCACGCATGGGTACTTAGAGCCCCTGGTATTGTAGTCCCCGGTCAACTCCCCTGGTGAAGACTCGAGAGGCCTTGGGTGAGCGCATCTGTGCTGTGGATGTAAGGACAAATCGACCTACCGCTGCCATATACGTTGCGTATGCGCGTTTCATGTAGTAGCTAGGGCAATAGGTCGTTGCCACCGGACATCAGCTTTGGCCGAAGCGAGGACTGGCACAGACACAGCACCGAACAGACGAACTACTACCGGCAGAACTACGGACGCTAGATTGATGCTAGACCAAAGCTCGATGATGCTAGACATGAGGCTAGAAGAGGAATGATAACGCTTACTCCACGCTTTCAAAGCGAAAAAATAACCCGGCAGAGTTTTGATTGGAGGATAATGCTACAATTTTGTGCAAAACACGAAAAAAACATGTGATTCGTAAGAGAAGGTGCTATTATCAGACCATTACCCAGGGTACCTAGGAATTGCTTTCTCAAAGCTACGAATTACGGTGGTTTCCGCTAATTCTTCCCAAGCAGCAATTGTAGACTTAATTGCACGGAGACGCTTCTCACTGGCAGTTCGTCCAGAAATGCCACGAAACTTTGACCGATTTTTTGCTTTTAGTGGTCCCATCACAGCGGTTCACAAACCGCCGTCATATTAGGGGGCAAAGGGACCACTTTGGAGTTCAACTCTTCAGCGACGAATCGCTGACCCTCCTCCGAAACGTGAGAGTCAAAATTATCAAAAAGGAGGGCTGCGGGTCCATCGATTTCATGTTTTAACAATTTTCCTACATAAAGTCTCCAACCCGCTGTGTCCATCCACGCGCTCTCCTGCACTATGTAGTAGTGATTTAACGGGTAGTGTGGCAGCTCATAGCGCTCGATGTCGCCACCGAGATTCCCTCTAACGATGAAAAGAATTGGAAGTTTTTACCTATAAAAACACACAATAAACTATTCAGAACATCTCATCTAGGCATATAATACAAGTATAAACGTACCATCACCGCGAATTGTGAGAACCGCGGTCATTCTGCCTGCGTGCTTGGTCATCTTGACAATGCGAGCGGTGTCCTTCCGGCCTTTAAGAGCCCAAAAGCGTGCCGGGGGCATGTCAAAGTCGATACCCGTTTCATTCATGTTGTAAATCTTCGTCGGGCACCATGAACTGTACTTGTCCCCAAACTCCACACAGAACTCAGCACGCTTTTCCAGCAGCTCAACCGTTGGCAGTTTGGTTTGTTGTGGTTTTTGAGCTGAATAATCATAGCTAAAAAGTCGAAAAATTGGTTAAAACAAATATTAATCCAATAATATCTTAATTTTAGATCAAAATGAAAC